>JAXGGA010001682.1:30000-143943 GCA_038373865.1 Uloborus plumipes
AAAATTTGCAAGACGTGTTAAACAAAAGCAACGTCCTGTTTTCAGGATAAAGATTATTTGGTCCGATCCGACTGACACAGTGACTGAACTTGCAACCCGTTGTGAAAGTTGCCTGGCGGTCATAAATTGTCACTGTGTAGTCAGCAGCAACTAACGAACATCAGTCTAACGGCAACTCCATAAAAACTCTACGTTGCAATACCTGTCGTTAAAATGACACAAAATAACTAGTCACCAATTCATTATTCAAAAACGTTACGCAGAAACAAGTCACCAATTCATTATTCCAGAAACGTTACGCAGAAACAAGTCACCTATGTTACACAACAATATTTCTTTGAGACGAATTAATTCTGTCCGTTTGGGACTTGTAACCATTGTGACCTGCACTGACCACACTAACTCTAAAGTGACGGTCACAAATTGTCATTGTGTAAAAACCTTATAGACTGCATCAACGTACAAATGTCAGTCCGCTGCGACTTTATAAAGTGACATCGTTGTGACATCTTCAAAATTTTCTAAACTGATCACATATAATTTGTTGCAGCAACGTATAAATAAGAACATGCTGATGATATGACATATCAAAACGCAAATTTAATCAAACGATTATTTAATTCTGTCACTTTGCTATGTGTGGCCATTGTGACTCTCGGTGATTCCCCTGTAACTTTGACGCCACATGTGCAATTAGGTAAGTTTTCTGAATTAAATTATTAATGTTTTATGACTAAATTGAATCGTTTTGCTAACAATGAATTATTTATTTAATGCTATTTAAAATAAAATTTTTAAAAAAGGAGTACATATTTAAGAGTTAGCAACTTTTCAATAAAATATCCCGTGTCCCGGAAGTTCACAAGCGAAACATTTTCTTTTGAACTGATAAATAGAAAATAATGAATAACATTTCATTTTTGTTATCAACAAACTTTCAAACGCACACAGAACTCAAAATGAAAGTTGAAGCACATCCATTTCTTCTTTATTAAAGTTTTCCAGTTTTTGCATATTATATTCGAATCCCATTCATGCTTCAATTTCCGTCAGTTCATTTCGAAATTGTTACAGGCATTTGCCGCGCTCTCCAGGGACGAAAATGCAAGTTGTCACAATCAGTTACACTTTTGAAAAATGGCTGCACAGCGAAGCGAATGTCATAAAAGATGTTTAACTTTTGAGATACCCTGCGTTTGAGTTTGGCTATTTTAAATGCTCTGGGGGAAGATAAATGGCAGTTTTGATGAATACTAACTCGCTAGAGTAGTCTTTTGAATGGGGTTAAACAACGGTGGAATCGTAGTCGCTGTGAAAGTGGTCCAAGAGTGATATGCTTTTTATTTATTCAGTTGTGTTTCGCTTGAAAATCGATATGAATGGCATGAAGAATTATTTGTGACTTATTTAAGGAGTAAGCGTTTTTGATAAAAAAAATAATAAATTACAGGAAAAAAATGGTGGAACTTTTTTGACAATCTCTGCAACATACGATTTTGTTCCTTTTTAAAGCTCGAAGAAGGGGTGGCCCGAACGATAGAGGAGAGAATTGCAACTGAATATTTTTGGGTTCGATGTCAGCTTATCAAATGTCCTTAGTGCTTGCATATAGTGGCTTGAGCATGTTAAAAATGTTTGTCGTCACAAAGTCCACCAAGTTCCAATTCAATACCTGTAGTGACCGCTAGATCAGCGGATACTTGTGTCTGATTTGGATTTTTAAAAACAAAATAAAATGTTATTAGGAATTTTATTTAGAAAGCAAACTTTCAAAAAGAAAAAAAAGTGAAACTATACAGTACAAACTAAGAAAAAAAACTGAATAAATAGCCTTAGAAATTAAAAAAAAAAAACTATTGTAACGATTTTTGCAATTTGAAATAAGAAACGTGGATTTTTTTAGTATTTATGCTTCTAAGCGTTTGAATACTTAGGTATTTTGCAATAATTCGCTTTTTCTGGCAAAAATCTTAATGAAGCTTGACAGTTACAATCATATTGAAAGCTTCATTCAATTGGTAAAATATTTGGCAGTGTAAATTTATTCTTTTTTTTTTTTTTTTTGACAAAAATTATTCTTAATATTTCAGTTGTAAAAATTAATCTAAATCACCCCTCCCCTTCTTTCCCGACGGAAGCAGTTTTTATTTAAAACGATCATTGCAACTATTTGATTTCTTTCTCTCTATCTCTCTCTCTCTCTTGCATTCTCTTTTATTTCTAGCTATTTATTTAGATATTAGCTAAACTTAAAAAAACAGACGTTAATGTTTGAAATCTAAATCATTACAAGAAACTTATAAATACTCTTTGTGGAAATATATATTCTGCATTCAATGCTATACATTGTCTTTTGCATTCTTTAGTTCAATATTATACTGACTTTAAAAATGAATATTTTTTTAAAGGTAAAGTAGGCATTTATCACAAAAATGTGCAATAATAAATCTAATATACAGTATTTATTCAGTTTTAGAACCAAATTTAGGTAAACAAAACAAAATGTTATCAAAAATGGCTTTTAGCTATCCCTTTTGCATGCTTTTCGTTACTTCTTAACAAAATGTTTTATTTCAGCTATTATTTTTAATTATCCTTTTTACTTTAAATATTTTCAGGATTTTTTCAAAAGTATTTCACATTCTGTCCTAGGGATCTATTGATTTTGTACAGAGAAAAATAAAATAATCTTTTCTCGGCTTGGGACAAAGGTAAAAGCTATTCTTTTATTACTTTGACAAAAGCTGCTACACTGAGACCGGGGAACATATTTTGAAACTCGTTCACTTTCTGCAGACATAGTATGTAATAACTGAATATTCTAGATGTGTATAAAAATTCAAAATTTCCATTTCTTTCATACTTTTCTATTCTTATATTTATGACTTACAAAATTGAATCTAAGTCCGTTTGGGTTTAGATAATTTAAACGTCACGTTTTGTTACTGTTATCAAAAATATAAAAGTAAGCAATTTAAAAAACGCTTTTAGAAGAAAAGATCGTCAAAAATTCCTACAAATGACCAAGGACATTTTTTTTAAAACGTAATCATGAACTGTACTTCTGTTTCTTATATGAAGCTATTATTTTTTCTTTTTTTCAGATCAGTGCCCTCACGCCTACATTTTCCCACCCACATATGATTTTTTGGATACATGTATAGGCAGCTGGATTTTGGACAAAAATATTTTACTTTCTGAATTTTGTAAAGAGTTTTCATTTTTAAGGGGCTCTAGTTTTAAATGTGCATGTGTTTTTCTTTTCTTTCTTGTTTTGTTAGTTTAATTCATGTGCTCTATTAAAATATTACAATTGTTTACAAAAGATGAACTAGAAGAAATAAATGAATCTACTTTCCCATGTACCAACATCAACATTCAAGCATCTGATCAATATTCTTTTAGTTGTCTAACCCTGCAAATTTATAACGAACAATGTTTTGAAACATTTAATTCCAGTTTCTACAAACAAAATGTGCCTCTCTAAATAAAAAAAATATTCAAATTAGACTCTTCATAGTATGAACTTTCTAGAAATTGAAGTAACAAACCCTGAAAGCCTTCAACCGGCTCCTTAGAACTTCAAGTTATCAATATTGGACTGTATTTTTACGTGATAACAATTTCACATAGAGTAAAAACTTCATTATTCCGTGCTGTCCGACTGCTTATTTATAACCTCTTCTCATGTGACTGTTCTCCATGCTGTATAAGACGCTATGGGCTTCAAAAAGTAATGGAGCAAAGGAATTTTAAATATTTTAACCAACAGCTCTCAATTAAAATAGGGAAGTGATAAAATTGGGGCAAACCTGACCCGATAGCATTGTTAAGGTCACACAGCATTACGGTACTGCCTGGTTATGTTCACTAGAAGTGTAGTAGTAGTAGCAAAGCCCTCAGTTTTGGATCAAGACTCCTTAAAATGTCTTCTCTATCTCTTTATTCTCTACTGAATGTCATTTCATGTTTATTTTCTCAAGTAAAAAAAAAGAATACAATAAATCGAATTTTAAAGCTTTTTTTTTTCATAAATAGGTTTGGATTTAACAGTTGCCCATCATCTTAAAGAGCAAGGGCGCACGCAGATTTACCCTCAACTCCACGATACCCCCCCCCCCCCCAATAGAGCACCACTTCCCTCCAATTGGGTACCCCAACGTTAATTCATATAATTCGAGCATTTTTTTTTTCCTTATTGCATGTTTCAAATCTTATCTACAAGTTATTCTTTTATTGAAATAAACTGCATTTGATATATACTTTTGTGTCTTCTTTTTTTTTTTTATAAAGCACTTAACAATCTAATTGACTGCTCAGATATTATTAATTCTATCCATTTTGCGGTTCCAAATAGAAGTCTTAGGAGTCATATGTGTTTTAAAACTATTTTTACAAAGTTTAATTACGTTGATAATTTTTACCTTTTTAAATTTTACAAACTTTTTAACTCTCATTGTCGCGTTTTGGGTATTTTTGATATGTCTTTTAATAATTTTAAGTCCATTTGTTTAAAAATTTCAAATGTGTAATTTGTTTTAATTCGTTTGTCGTCTTTTAAATTTTTACAAAATTTTAACTCCTTGTCGTGTCTTAGATATTTTAAACCTGCCTTTTAATTGTTTTAAGTCTATATGTTTCAATATTTTTAATGTATAATTTGTTTTATATGTACTTGTTTTACTTGCCACTGTAACTGCATTTGTCTGTAGTGCGCAGTACTTTAAATAAATAAATAAAATAAATATATATATATTTATCATTTGCTTCCTTAATCCGTAGCTTAATGACAGCTATTGGCATAAGAAAATTATTATTATTTTGATTTTGTTAAAAGGTCACATCGAGAGTCATTTACTTTTTCCATAAGTGTAAAATTTTGCTTAAACATTTTAAATTACTCACCCTAAAAATAAATAAAATTTTCCTTAAGTAGTCTTCCGGCATTAGCTTAGAATAAATAACTATTTCCGAGACGTTTTATACTTCATCAACACCAGACATTGAAATTAAACTTCGCTTTACTTATCTTTTGACTTCACTTAAAGTACTCTTCTCCTTACGGCAATATCGGGTCTTTTTTGTGTGAAGAGAGCATTTTCTTATCGATTTTTAAATTCATTCCCTAGTTTTTAATTAAGTTTTCAATTATGTTTTATAATTTAATTCATCGAATGAAATAGCAGCAATTAAAATTCTAAGTGTGTATTAGTAAGGAATTAATTGCGTACTTTCTCTAGGATTATTGTATAATGTTCTTGAAAGAAAATAAAGTGATAACGACTAGTTATGCTAATTAGCTCTGATTTTATCAAGACAAAGCTTTCTTTATATCTAGGTGGTTAGCAGATGGGGTAGATGTTCTTAAGTGAAAGTGGAGCCTAGAATGTGTTACTTAGTTGTTTAACTAAAAGTTGCATCTTATTAAATAAACGTAAAAAAGTAAGTCAATTACATTTTTTTGTAATTTTGAAATAGATGTATTGTTTTATGTAAACTTTAAATTATAATTGTCTCTAAGTGCAAGGAAAACATTTTCTTATTCCACGTGCTTAATAACGGTTTAAGAAAAACATCTTGTTCTGCTATATTTTATCATTAACTTGTAAAAATAGAAAGGGACGCAATGTTTAAAATATACGTTTAAAAAATTAAAATCATTTCGTTTTCAAGTTTATTTTATGCATATTTTTTTTTTTTTAAGGTTAAGGCTATGTTTTTCTAATGAACGCACTAAAACATTATACACTAAGTCGTCAAAATACCATAATAGTTGCATTATTGTCCATGATTAAGATCGGGTTGATAACATGCAACATTTATTCCATAAAGAAAACATCGATTATACAGTAGTAATTATCTGGCACGTGGTTTTGAACAGTACTATGTCTATTCTAGAGTGATTTTAAGCGCCACAATATTAATATTAATAACTAGCGGTACCCGAAAGGCTTTGCCCATGGTATGAAACTGAAACGTCATTTGGTAATAAATTGATATCGCAGAAAGAATACTCAATTTTAGTTATAATTCAACTATAATTCCTTAGAACTATGATATAAAAATGACAAAATAGAAAATAAAAACAATTTTGTTATTTACAGAAACCAACAGAAATATTACCAAAGTGTAAAAGAAGAGTGGAGTGTTCTTTCCTAGCTTTAAAAACAAAATAATACATTTTCCGAAATGAAACATTGTAGATAAAACGTTGCAATACCGTAATTTATACGATATTTTTATAATTTACCGAGTTTTAATTCCTTAAAAACTGAAAAACGAAAGCAGACGATTTTTTTACAACAGTTAAAATAAAGTCTGGCTTTGAAGAGATGGCACTTGACTTTTTTTCAGAATTCTCTATTTTCATGAAGGGGTGATATGCAGATGAAAATTGGAGAATGGGATTCGCAATTCGCATTGGTTCTAGAGCTTGAATAAGTAACCTTGCTCATCTTCAATGCGTCATAAAATTAAAGAAATTAGCCAAAGGGATAAAAAATTTACATTTTGCACGGTCAAGGCAGATGTCTCATTGGACAGCTCATAGTTTACGTAAGTGGGTGGGTCTTTGTTTCACCTCTCAATACAACACTGGTCAAGGACTGCAACGAGTCCGATAATAAATTTGAATTGAAAATTTGCGAAATTAGGGTTGCAATAAAGAATATACTGCTTGTCTTTTTTACATTTGTCCCCAATTTAATGCAATTACTGCTGCAAATTATAGTCCAACAAAAAATATTCACATTGCAAAAATGTATTTGGAGCACTTTTTTCTTTTAAACTCAAATGATCCTAAAAAATTTAAGTGTTAGTCATAGGAATTTCGTGCATTATTCTTCATAATGATAATAAAAACAATAAACATAGACAAACATCAACCAGCAAACGATAAATTAAAAGCTAAATTCGTTCACTCAAGCCATTTACTGCAATTTATGTTGAAATAAATTAATAATGAAGTAAAATATGTTTTGCAGACGATAAATTTAGAATGGTTTACTATCATGTTATCTCTTTTTTGACCTCATTTGGTTAAAGGATTACTCCCTCTTCTATACAACTTGTCTACTCGCCAAAATGTCTCTAAACTCACAAAAATGTGTAAGCGTCAGTTTCTTCCTTCTCTACATATTTTAAGGAAAGGACTCGATTTCTCATTTGATTGATAGGTACCATATGGGCACGGTTATAGTACATTACATTTGACTAATTTTAATAAGGCTTAGAGTTTTTATTGATACAAAAACAATATATTTTTTAAATTATTAAGGGAAAAAGAACGAAACAACTAAACGAAATAAAAACGAAACAATGGTAACAACATGAAAAGTTGATTTCCGTTGATAAAATAATTCATTTCATCTTTATTTTCAAACAAATTTTATTCTCGAGCTTAACCGTTTTAGAATCGTTTGGCTTGCTTTGCTGAAGGTAAGCCTTGAATTTCCGTGATTCTAAAAACAATTATTACAGCTCTTCGAATGCGCGTAGAAACTTCAAACTGACATCATTTTTAGCAGAAAATTTCAAGCTTTCGAATGACATAAGACTTCAAAATGTGCATTAAATATTTTTCCCCTATTTTATCGAATTGAATAGAAAAAAAAGAATTTTCTAAAAAACGCTTCGTAGTGCATAACCCCATGCTACAAACTAATTTTGTGCCAAATTTCATGAAAATCGACCGAACGGTTTTGGCACTACGTGCGGAACAGACAGACAGACGGAAAGAAGGAAAGAAAGACAGACAGACCTTCAGCTTAATTATTATATACATATAGATAGATAGAGAAGAGACATCCAAATTTATATTTTAATATGATTTCCTAGAACAGAATTTGAAACGTAAATCTCATATGTATTGAGGGTGGGAAAGTCGGGGTTTAATTTTTTTTCCAACGACACCTGTTTTTGAGATATACGCTATTGAAATGTATTAAACAATGGTAAACCTAATATTTTTAATAGGGTTTCTTGACCAAAAAATTTATTTTTTTTTAAATAATCAATTGCATATAATTATGGGATGCCTTGTTTGATGTATTTGTAAATACATGGAATTCCTTATGTTTTTCTTAAACAACCCTAACTCGTGTTTCGCGTAATGTTTATTCTTAAACAAATGTGCCCAAAAATCCACCCGATCTTATTTTTTACTGCAAGTTTTATTTGATGATTTGTATATATTTTTGAGACAGGGTGTAGTTATAAACAAATCTGAGCCGCAATCGAAAAGCAAAGCTTCTGATACCGTAGTGCATCATGGAGAAATGTTTCAAATTAAGTGTTGAATCTACTTCGCATGACCTTACGAAAGATTAAGCAACAAGAGTGTTAAATGTTCCAAAAATAAACAAGGATATGGGTTAAAATTTTTTTTAAAATATTGTGCATTTATAAATTGAATCCAGGAATATCTCAAAAACCAGATTCATTTACGAACAAAGAGATGTCTTAAAAATCCATAATCCCAAGTTCTATATCTCTTCATCTTCAACTTTGAAATTAATTTGTTAATTTCACTCACAACTAGTTACATCGTTATTTTTATTCATTTTAGTTTTTAGCAATATCAATTAGCTTATCTCTCACTCAACCCAACTAACAGCTGAAGACGAAGTTAGTATCACATAATATTTTAAAATGTAATGAATCTGTTTAACAATAATGTGTCAGGAATGACCCAGGTTAAAAAATATTTTTTTTGTCAAAAGCTCTGCAGTGTATATTTCTGGAACATCGTATTTTATTGCACAGCGTTTCGAAAGCGTAATTTCCCCTTTTCGTTTTTTTTTTTCTTAAGCTTAAAACGCAACATGCTCTTTTGTGAGCTTAAAATGCAACAAGACCTTCTAAAAGTCAAAGTTCTATATGGTACTTAGCCATTATTTACAAAATACCGACCGTAAAAAAATCACGGATTATGCAAAGTAAACGAGAGTCAAAGTTGAAATAAAATTGATAACTCCTAATAACCCCTCTTCGTAATTGTTTTGGAAGAAAAAAAAATAGGTAACTGCCAAATGTGCTAAGTGCGAAAGGGAAGCCTGAAAAACATTCATTATTAAACATTAAATGGTTTTTCAATATCATTCCTTCGTGTTTTTAAAACAAATATTCTTCAAATTGAGAATCTCAGGTGAAAGGCAATTTTAAAAAATGGTATTTTCATATTTTGATGTACTTTTCATTTGACAGTTTTAACGTTTGAGCTCGTAAAATAATTTTGAATGTTTGAAATCAGAATTGGTAACTAGAAAATGATGATGGAATGATATGTTTCCACAAACGTTATTGGAAGTACAAACAGACAATCCTGGATTGAAAAATCCAGAAACTCATGTTTCAAACCTTGCCGTTAATTGTCTAATATTTACTGAACATGAGTAAACGAAGACAAGATAAAATTCCCACCACACAAGACAATAAAAATAATTTAAAAATCAGCGAGAAGCTATTTCGAGGCTTATAAAACACGCTTTTGGATCGGGGCATGAAATTCAGGTTCACAAAAACTCAAACACAGGCCTGACAGCTACAACCCAAAATTTCCCTTCGCACTGATGAAAAGAAAGTTTTGATATGTTCGAAAGAGCTTCCTGCTGAGTTTTAAATATTTTTATAGCTTTCAATTGTTATTTTACATTGTCTCATTTTACTCATGTTTCAGTACAAAGTTTTTACAAGAACGTCTATCGATGGATTTCACTTTTGACTTTCTTCTCTGATTAGCTGTATTTTCTCCGACGATTGGCTACTTTTTCAAGCTTTTATTTACACTAAATTTCCCTCCGCTACTCAATCTTTAACAGAAAAGAAGGATATAAATATTCGCAGACTAACGCTCGATAATGTCAGATTTTTAAATTCAAAAGCTCAGAAATCCATAACATATGCATCATATTTATCAGAAAAAGCCGTGAAAGGAAAACCATTTCCTGTTCCAGTTCTTACATGGATTTAAAATTGGATTGCCATGTGGGGCATCTTGATTTTTCTTTGTGCGGATCCATTCAATCTTGCAAGAAATATGGTACATGTAAAGGATTAAAATGGGGTCTTTGACATTAAAAGGAGCGCTTATCATCCAGACTTTGTGGTACTATCCATGGTACGTTTTCGGTGTTAAATTTCTTGATTCTTAATTTATCATGCACATTACATGCGTAAGGGCAAGGACCAAGTTGTGAAAAGTACCTTAGAATCTCTGAAGCGCGTTTTAAGGTACTTTTCAGTTTGTTTAAAACAAAAAATGTTATAATATACTGATATTAAATGCTGCCAAGAATTTACTACGCAGAAACGGATTAATTTTAATTATTGTGCCAAATGAGCTATTTTGCCACAGAAAAATGCTTTCACCATTTTTTGTACAGGCAAAAAATTGCAAAACGGTGGGACACGGTGATCCATCGTTTATTGTTTTTTTTTCGTGTATTAAAGTTCAGAAGAATTAAAATATTTTTTACAATACGATAAAAAAAAAAAAAAACTCTAAAAACCTTAGCTTAAAACAGAGAGCAAGAATCATAAATATCATAGAGTGTTTCTTATGTGTATGTGCCTGAATTCTTAAATTTCGACGAGTATCTTCTGAATAAAGCCAACTTTATTGATATTTTAACTTTTTTCTTTGTGTGTACATTTCTTTCTTTCTTTCTTTTTTTTTTCAGCTTTTTGTTTTCCGCTTCTTAAAAAAAAACTTCGCTTCAGTTCGTTACAAAGTCAAACAGTTGAATCTCTCTTAAACGAAAAGCATAAAAGATTGAAAGGATTAGGTTCATATTGTTTTCCTATAATCAATATATTATTTTCTCATAAATGATACGCGCTTTGTATAAAAGGGATTCCTTTGGTCGATGAATGTGGCTATGTAAAATAGCATCAACCCTACCGATAACCAAAATTTCTAACTCATTGTTTGTGTAATTGAAAAAAAGTAATAAAAGTGTTTTTTTCTAAGCAAAATTCTTTCAGCGTAATATTTAAAAGCATTTCATCGCTATACCTGGCATTTCAAATAAGAGTTTGAATCAATTTTCAATAATCCTTTTATTTGATATCATTTTTAAAGTTTCGATGTTTCCGCTAAATTCATTTAATTGCAGCGTTCACATTTAAAATCAGCTTTAATACGTTACTTTTTTATGCGATCAAAATTGTTGTTTGTTTTCTTTTTGTCATCTCTATTTTAGTAGCTTTGTAAATGGTTAATAGTGAGCTGCATTGTCACTGTATTCGGAAAAAATATTTTCACAAACCGTGTCTCAGATAATACAATTATTTTCTGCGGTTTCTTGCCTTTTTTTTTTTTTTTTTTTTGTCATTCATACATTTGCTTCGCGTTTTTTCTCCCCCTTTTGGGCTATTTTCTTCAGCTTGGAATAGTTTTGTAGTTTTAATTTTATTTTGAAAATTTTTCAAATATTATCTAACTTGATTAATGTATTTATGGTGGACATGGACAAGTATTCTTGTAATCGTAAGTAGCTTAAGATTTTTCTCGACTAAAAATATTAAATATTTTTAGTTTAAAAAAAAATCAAAATATTTAATATTTTTTTTTATATTTAGTTTGCTTTAAAATAAAAAGGCATAGCTTTTTTTACAATAGATTCAGGTATACTGGTACATGTTTTCAATAAATTCAGTTTGATGTTCTAGTTGAAACTAAGATTGTTATATGCTGTCTTGTAGTACATCTTAAAATACTAAGACGAGAATAATGAAACCAAAAATTAAGCAAAGGCCAAAGGCAGTACTTGTTTAACACCCAAAATATGTGCTCAGATGACTTTCGATATTCACATCTCGGCATATTCCTGGATCACGAACACCGGAATCTATCGCCGAGCTAAAAGCAGAGGTAAATTAATAAACAGGTTACCATGCCCAAATATGTAATATAATCGAGAATTTAATTATTCCTTCAAAGTATGCTCGAGAAAGCCAATTGAACAATAATTGCTTCAAAATACAATATAGCCAGGATGAGATTACTGATGTTCAAAGCTATTGCAATTCATACGATTATGTATGGGTTTTTGTGCACACGGGTTCAGGTATTTTTAATGTAGTCATGACTTTTTTCTGACTGTAAACCTCTTACGGAAATCTTTTGAAAGTTTGAAATACAAGATGAATATAATAAAAGATGGTGCCCAAATTTAAAAGCCACTGGTCTGAAAGACTTGATATTTCACCAAAACGCAAAACAATAATGAGATCATTGGAAACTGGTTTGTGAAAGAAAAACATATGGTAGAATATGGTGCTGTCAGTTCTCATATTGTAGTTGTGGAGGGGTGCTAACGACATGCGTGCCATATTTACTGAATCAGCAGATACTCTCCGCTCTAGTGCGAACCACTGGGTGAGCTATTGTTTTTTAAATAATAATTATTTCGAAAAGCCCTTAGAATGTGTTGTATCATTTCGACTAACAACATTTTCGTGTTCAACGAATCATTTGGAACGTATCCCTCACATTACCCTGACAGCGCCATCCAACGGATGATTTTGGAACTACTTTGTTTCCTTTACAGCCAAAATCCAATGACCTCATGAACGTTCTACGGTAGAATTAGAGTTCTGGCATTTTTAAATCCTAATCACCACGTACTTAATAATTTGATTAACTAAATGTTGATGTTGATTTTTTTTCGTGAAAGCCATATTTTAAGGGTTTCTATTAAAGCAAAATATACAGTTTAAACTAAAAGCATACTTTTTTTAATTTTTGAAACATTGTACTAGCAATTATAAGCATTCGTTCAATACAACAACAGTAAGTTTGTTTTTTTTTCCTTTTGTAACTTAGAAAAAAGTTCGGCTCACTTAAGAAACGTTTTAATTTGCACTGAAGCTCCAACAGTTGGTAGAAATAGATGAGTTGGTAGAAATGATACCGTATCCTTGCTCAGAATGTGTGAATCACTTATTGCTCCCTCTCCGTTTACAAATAAGGACCCGATTTGTGGTGCATTCCTGTTGTATATTTGGAATTAAGTTTTGTCTTAATAAACGCTTTGTTTTATCTGCAATATTGACGGTATCTATGCAAATTCTTAAAATGAGCAGTGAGCATATTATTTTAAGAACATTTTCTAGATCAAAGATCCATTAATCTAACAAAGGAAAAAGCTGCAGAGCGAAAAACGTAGCATTCGTATTTTGAAATAAATGCCGGGTTGTTTTAGTTTCTATACTGCAGATTCCACATTCCCCTGGCAAACTCATTTTAATTCAGGAAAAGAGTTTCATTTAATTGACTGTGCACTAAAATATGTTTTAAATGGAATCTGTTATAAAGAAAGTACTTTAAGATAGAGTGTACTGTAAATTAACTGTTGAAAAAGTAATCCGAATGTGTCTGCTTAAAAGGTTTCATAAAAACAAACAAACAAAGAAAAAGGAACTAAGGAACACATTTTTTTGTGCACAGATATGAAACACATTTGGGGGAAAAATAGAGACTTTCTTTGACACTGGCAGAGGAGGTGGATGCAGCCTCGAAATAAAAAAAAAACATCTGGATTGCCTGATAGAAAAACAACCGGATTGCCTGATAGAAAAACAACCGGATTGCCTGATAGAAAAAACATCCAGTGTTGCTAGGAATTGGTATAGTTAGGAAAAGAAGTAGTGTCATGTATCAGCCTTTTAAGTTTCAGTTTTGTTTAAAAAAAAAAAAAGCTTTTATAGCCTTTTTCATTTTAATGAGCACTCGCGTAAAATAAGAATAAAAACTCCCTTTGTGGGACGTGTAAACATTTTTCATAAGCTTTCCTCAACTAAAAGTCAATAGAATTCAATAATGTAGTTTTATACTTTAAAAAATGCTGTTACAATCCTTCATTAAAAACTGTCTTCCTCAAAAGTGTTTGAAAAAGTATACTTCAAATTGTTAGAGAACAAGTATCGGGGTTCTCGATTTTTAAAAAAATTATTTTAAAATGTGCAGTGTATATATAAGACGTCTTAAATGAATTTAGGCAAGTTCTTTTGCATAAAGTAATACATGCACCAGTAGTAGAAGCAACAACGAAAAATACTGGTAATAGCAATAATAATAATAATAAGGAGCTCAGAAAACAAATGAAAGAAGATCTTAATTTATTATTATGTAAATGAACAACTTGTTAATAATTACATTTTTCCTTGCTTCCATTGAACAAAACTGCATTGCATAGAGCCCTTCATTTAGGAAACCACTAATGAAACATTTAAAATGTTTACTTTATTGGCAACGAGATGAAACATAGTCTTCATAGCTCTTTGAGAAATACGAGCAAGCTTAAAATTAAAAGAAACATTTTAAGCCGAGAACGCAACTCGTCATTAATTTCAGCGGTTTGTTCGCACTTCAAATCTTAAATAACAATCCAAAATGATCACAATTTGTTCTTGTTTTTTTACATTCTAAAACATTGTAAAGTCATCATCTCATGATTTTATTTATTTAGATAAATATGAACAAAACATTAAATCGTTTTCATTTGTAAGCAATAGATAACTATTTCAAAATCTCATTTGCAAAAAAAAAAGAAGTCTTTTTCAAAGAACTGATTAAGGAATAACTTAAAATGCACATCAAATTTAAGCAACTGAAAATTTTACTAACTTGAATGACTAATTGGGATTTGGATTTGTTGAACACATATTTACAATAAAGAATAAAATATAGAAATTTTGTTAAAAATTGAAAATGAAAAGACCCGGTTCATCTCCACTCAACACCCCCGCTTTTTTGTACCTTACAAATTTTAACACTTAAGCTTGATGGGAAAAGGCACCTTTTTAGTATTATCACTAAAAAAATAATGAACTTTCATTTTTTCCCTTTTGCGAGAGATAGAGATAGAGATAGAGAGAGATAGAGAGAGATGGAGAGAGATGGAGATAGAGATAGAGATAGATATAGAGATATAGATAGAGAGATAGAGATATAGAGAGAGAGATAGAGAGAGAGATAGAGAGATAGAGAGAGAGAGATAGAGAGAGAGATAGAGTGATAGAGATAGAGAGATAGAGAGATAGAGAGATAGAGTGATAGAGATAGAGAGATAGAGAGATAGAGAGATAGAGTGATAGAGATAGAGATTGAGAGATAGAGAGATAGAGAGATAGAGATAGAGAGATAGAGAATATATCCAAAAGAGATAGAGATAGAGATAAAGAGATAGAGAATATATCCAATGAAAAGGATAACAATTAAATTTTTCAAAAGCATAATACTAAATTATAAAAAAAGTACTACTACTGTAAAAAAAGCAAAGGCAGTTTTATTTTTCGAAGTTATGAAACATAAAAAAAAAAATAATTTTGAAGTATTGAACAACATTTAACTCTCCAAGAAAAGTCTATTGATACTCAAGGATAACTAGCAACACAAAATTTAATTTTCGAATTTAGCAAAAACCACGGAACTTAGTTTCCGGTATTACTTAAGAAGAAATATTATTTCTCTTCTCAAAGTACATTGATTAATTTTCTGAAAACTTGCGAACTTGTTAAAAGCGATTTTTTAAATATTTTCTAAACTCAGTATTTTTTTGTCGCAATACAGCTAACTTTGGCTTCTGCGTAGTTGCCTCGCTAATATTTTTATTATTTAGGTGTTTTATTTAGCGAACAAGCATAGTTTAAACTAATGAAATGGGGAATAAAAGTACAGCTTATCGTAGACAGATGTTTCTTTAAATATTGAAATAGTTAAAACTTTGTGGCTAATTTTCGTTTCAATGCAGTTAGGTTTTAAGATTTTTTTTATTTTTTCAATTTTTCTCTTATGGTATTAATATAGGTAATTTGTTAAATATTTTTGATCTACCTTCAGATTGTTTCGCAGTATTATGCTTTGAACAATTGGGACACCCGATGTTTCATTTATTCAAATACATTTTAATGTTTATGAAAAATTATATTTTTAATTGAAATTTTAAAATCATTTTTTTTTCTAATTGTTACCAAGTAAAAAAACACGGCATTCAGCGAAAATGTTCTGCAAAAATTTAAACTTTCATTTTTATCACAACTTAATTAATTTTAACTGGTTGCTTCATAACTTCTGTATGCATAGCATAAGTAGTTAAAAATTGTTATAGTTTGTCTCCCCCCTTTTTTGCGCGTAGAAACAAAGTTTGAATTAAAACTGATTACTCAAAAAATAAAACAAAAATAGTAATAAATAATAATAAATATAAAAGTAGTTTAATTAAATATGATGAGTTGCGGAAAAAATCTAGGATTAAAATTATATTCCTATACATAACACTGGCTGCTGAACCAGAGCAGAGACTAGCAGCATATGCATTCCTTTTTGTGCCTTAACTATCAACGGTAAAAAACAATGTTAACAAAATACAAAAGTGCCTTGCTTTTGCACCCTGACTATCCTTATTCTTTCTTAATTTGTTACCGTCGAATGGAATTTTAATACTTATTTGGTTTGGTTGACGTTTCTTATTGGCTTTTTCTTCTCATGTTCTTATTGTTTGCTGGTTAGTCTCCTGTTTCTGCTATTTATCATTATTTTTAACGTCTTGTCGTACAAGTTATTTCAGAAAGGACTCCCCAAATTTGAGATAGCGTAACTGCATAACATTAAGAGGTAGGATTATGGAAGAAAAAAGTTGGAAACAATTCTGGAATTTGTTATAAACAAGTTTTCAAAAATAGTTTCAAGATGAAGGATTACTAATCTTGTAACGGGAGGTTAATTGCAAGTTCAGAACAGGTACTAGGAATTATTCATTGATTTTGTTTTGCTGGATTAACGTTGTTTTCGGACATTGTAACTATTACAAAACGAAACGGATTTTTTCAATTAGAAACTATGACATTATTTATTGTCACAATGAAAAAATCGTCGTAATGACAATGAAACATGACACTGTCTGAAAAAACCTTGCTTTTCGCTTTACTTCCTCACTTTTTATGAATGCTCAATTGTTCCGAATAATTTTTGTACACAGCAGAAGTACTCACGAACTGTCCAGTACATGACTTCCTGTCATTTAATATTGTGAAGTTACTATTGTCATTGTGAACACCGAAATAACTTGGCGCAGAAAGTTCTATTAAAGTTTTTGGTCGAAAAACCTACAACCAACCAAAAATACAGCAAAAAATATTGGGATTTTGAATCTTTTTTCTAACTTTAAGTTAACGAAGAACAATTCTGACGAACAAATAATTCATTTTTTAAATCTTCACCCTCGATTCGGTTAAAACCATAAGCGATTCTTGCTCGCTTCTCTATTTATAATCATTAAAGGAAGTAAAGCAGCAAACTGGATGACAAAACTATATTAGAAAGCTACATGTAACCTCCTGCTTAGTTAGAATTACAAGCATATACCTATAAGCTAACATTATGCAAGAGGTGTATTGCCTCTAACAGTCTGAAATGGCGATCTCAAATATTGGTGAAACTGCATCCTCTAGGTGCTACAACAAGTAGCTTGGTATTTATAAGTATGCCTCTGTTACAACAAAAGATCGATTACTTGTTGCTTTGTAGTGACTTTAAACCTTTGAAGCATAGATGGGACACCGGTGTCCCACAGAAGGAATTACCAATTTCCCATGAATATTTTAACTTTTATGCAGAAAGGGACACCGTTGTCCTAAGCTATACTATATAACCAGAAAATTATTAAAATACTGAATGTAATATTTTCCCTTATTTTGACGTTAATTAATACAGAACTAGCTGCCAGAGCAGCTAGATTAACTTCCTGCGGCATGTTGATGCATAATGTCCACCCGCCACCCAACTTTTACCTCATTCTGATGTGATGTTATTTGATATAATTAAATTTTCGTAAGATTTTAAGACATACTACGTACGTGGCCCACTAATGCCCAAGCAGCTAGCTGCTTGGTTCGGCTTTGCAAGGGCGCTTCGTGCCATTAAAGTAGTAAAGAATGTTTCAAAAAAATACTCGCCACCAAGGCGGCTCGTTAACAGGCGCTTCAAGCTTTCACTTTTTCCATGCATCAAAAAAGTCATTCGAATTATTGAGATGTTTCGCGCCTTCAAAATGGTGAGGAAAGTTACAGCAAGTTAAGCTCGCTTAAGAAAAAGAAGCAACCATAGATACTTAGTTTTTAATACAAGTAGATAACTTTTCAACAAATGAATGTTTCAAAATATTACAAGTAGCTAGCGATAAAAATATTACGTACGTGACACGCTAATGAGTTTCATGTTTGATTTAGTTAAGCCTTTATTCAAAATTCTCACTATCATTGTTATTACTGTTTCATGGCAACTACGTTTTGCAACAATGGATTTCATATTTAATAATTTATTTGGCTTAATCGCTTTAAATTTGACTACTTTTTAATTGATATCTTCGTCAATTAAAATCGTATAATTATATAGATTGAAACTAATGAATCCTGAAAAATTACCTACCTATCGGTACCTGATTCGACTTTCAGTTCATTGGCGTTCAGGAGAAAGAAGCGTGACATAGAAAGAAATATATAAAGAAAGTATTCAGTTTTTAATATAAGTAGATAGGCAACAAAGTATGAAAGAAACGTTGATAAAAATTCTGCGTCAAAGGGTTAAGTGCTTGAAAAAAATATCTAAAAAATGCATGCAGGCAGACATTATCATTTGAGGTACACTTTCTTCCTCTGTAGAGCATAATGTATGAAAACAAAGAGCATTTAAAAAATATATATTTTTCTTAAATCAAATAGTTGTCTTTATACTTATACTTTATGGGGTGGTAAAAAAAATATGTTTACATGAAAATTTACTATGTGCAAAGTAAATTATTTTCGCAAAAAAAAATCGAGGAAAAATACATCTATTTATGAATTTAAATTAAAATAAAGTATAAATCAGCTTTAATAACAAAAACTGTAAACAGTGTCATCAAAAACTGTTGCGATATTTTATTATTACTATTCTCTCTATCTCTCTCTCTCTCTCTCTCTATTTTATCTTGCATCCAACTTCGCTCAAAATCGGAAAACATAAACCGTACGTTTAATTAATTTTAAGCTTTGATTTTCTTTTGCAGTTTTGTTTCCGCAAGAAGTAAATAATCAAGGGGGAAATATTTTCTTCATTTATGACTAAAAATATAAAAAGTACCTTTTTTTGCAACTAAATCAAACATAAGCTCATTTCATCTAAGTCGTCTAGAAATCTGAGAAAACTATTCTGCAAACAAAAAAAAAATAATAAATAAATAAATAAAAATAAAAGCAAATCTTCCATTCAAAAGATGACGGCTTTTATGATTCCCATGAGATAATAAAAAATTAATTATAAAAATATTATTTTTTTCGGCCTAAGTAAGACTTATTTTTTAGCCGTCAATACCGCTTTTTTACGTATATAAATTTCTCATTAAAATTTAAAAAGAAATAATGTTACATACTAGAAAATAAAAGTTTCTTTAATTATTTAGCATCTGTTAATAATTTGTTTATGTTTTTTTTTTTAACTAAAAGGAAACAAAATAAATCCTCAAATAAGGACTGTCAGTTTCATTTAAGCATTTAAAAGAATAAGCATTTTAAAATGAAAGAAAGTTACGTAGTTTACTTTATATCAATGAAAAAACACATTTAACTACGTGCATGTTAACTGAATATATTTTTATAAATGTAAATTACATACAACATAGCAGAGAAGTATAGCGTGTATAATTAGTGTAGCCTTAACAAGAAGTTCTGTAAAGAACTAAACGAGCCTACTTTCCCGTACATCGACCTCGGCATTCTAGCATCTGATCAATATTATCTTGATTATGTGAGACTGAACATTATGTCAAACATACCTTTACAGCACTTAAAGCTGATTTTAAAAGCAAAATATACCCCTCTTATCAGATGAAATAGACACGTAAAAGGCAAATAAAGTTTTGTCGCACCTTTTAAAGAATGTAACTGTTATAGTTCTTCCGTAGAAAAATTCCTCAATCGTTTTCAAAAGAAAATAAGTAAATAAATAAAGTGACAATACTAAGAACATCAAAACACATTTTATCAAAGAATGAAAAAAAAAAAAAAAAAAAACTCGTCCGTTAATAAAATGCCTCGAATTTCATTTTTAATCCGTTGCCAGTTGTTAAATATAAATAAAGAATAAAATGCTCTCGTGAATGAAAAATTTTTGTTAACAAAAAAAAATCGTCTGCCAAAAAAAATATAATAATAATAATAAATAAAACAGAACAAATAAATAAACAAACAAAAACCGTCTGCCCAGTCAATCATTTTTTTCTGAGCCTGCATTTCCGCCATGTTTGCGGAGTCGGAATCAGAGTCCTCACAGAAGATTATTCAGAAAAATATTTTACATACATTATTTATCAAAACCATTTTCTTACAAAGTTAGTTTGAAGGAAATCCTCCTTTAATCCCCCTAATGTTAAAAATTTTTCCGGATGGTTCATCATTGAACAGAAAATAGCTTAAATTAAAAAGTGAAATATGGGAATGAGCCTCTCCGAGATCTTTCGAACAAAAAAAAGTTTACTCAATTCGGACGGGTCACTTAAAAGTTATTAGGTGGGGAAAGATTGTTTGAACGGTTCAATGTTGAACGAAAAAATGTTCAAATTGAAAGTTATAATATTGTAATGAAATATTCTTGATAAGATCTTTCGAATGAAAAAAAGTTTGTTCAAATCGGACTGTTCACTAAAAAATTATTATCGCGGGGCAGGTTGTTTTAACGGTTCAAAGTTGAACCAAAATTGTTCAAATCGAAAATTTAAATACGGTAATGAAGTATCCTTGCTGAGATCCTTTGAACAAAAAAAAGTTCGTTTAAGTCGGACTGTTCACTCAAAAGTTATTAGGGGTGACAGTTTATTTGAACGGTTCAATTGAACGAAAAAATGTTCAAATTGAAAGTTATAATATTGTAATGAAATATTCTTGATAAGATCTTTCGAACGAAAAAAGTTCGTTCAAATCGGACTGTTTATTAAAAAGTTAGTATCGCGGTCCAGGTTGTTTGAACGGTTCAAAGTTTAACCAAAAATTGTTCAAATCAAAAAAATCAAATATGGGAATGAGCTGTACTCGCCGAGATCTTTCTAACAAAAAAAAAGTTCGTTCCAATCGGAATGTACATTCAAAAGTTATTAGGAGGGGACAGACAGACCGACCGACCGAAGCACAAATTCCCCATCTCAATAACCCTACTTTCCAATTTTTAATTTTTCGATATTTATTTTACTTTTTTGTTTGTTTTGACTTTGTTTTAGGTTTTTTTTTTAGATGCATTAAGCCACTTTTAACGCTTTTTTCGTCTCTTTTATTTTTAACGGGAAAGTAGGCTAAAAAGGGTCATATGGGTCAAGAGGGCTCTGTAAAATTTGGTTTTAAAATGTGGTATGTACAAATTTTAAATGTACAAAGTAAACTGACTTCATTTGAAAGAAATTATTGTGTATCCAATAGTTACGGTTTTAAAAGTAGATTTTTATATATTATAATTTACGCTGCAAAACATTTTAAATTGCAGTAGTAAATTTACCATGTTTTAGTGTGGCAATTGCGAGGGGTCCCCACAACCATACAGGCCCCAATTGGTATTGAAAAAATGTTCAAAATTAATGCTATGCATAGTTCTGTTCTAGACAATGGGGTGCTAAAATTGCAATAGAACGGGCTCTCAAACCTGTAAATGGACCAATGCAATAATGAAATACTGTAAAATGGAGTGAATCGGTACACTTTTCAGCTTTTATTGTAAAAAAAAGTGGTTAAGAGATTTTTTTTATTTGATTTTTTGGATAAAATCTTCGGTCGTGCTTTGTCGACTTGGTACACG
Organism: Uloborus plumipes; assembly: GCA_038373865.1. Classification (NCBI taxonomy): domain Eukaryota; kingdom Metazoa; phylum Arthropoda; class Arachnida; order Araneae; family Uloboridae; genus Uloborus; species Uloborus plumipes. The sequence goes on from JAXGGA010001682.1 coordinate 51,821, forward strand.
CACTTTCCTATGTATTCACTCATTTTGAGTTGCTTGGTACAAAAAAAAGTTTTTGGAAAAAAAAATTTAGCTACCGGAAAAACGCAATTAATCCGGTGTTTTTTTCAAAAAATTCACTATTTTCAGGTTTAATACGCAATATAGCTGCAGGAGTTTTCTAGAGATTGTTCTTCTAACTTAAATGCATGTTTTCAACTCTAATGAACATACTTTCCTTATAAAAATGCAGTTAAATATACATATCGCCTCTTTTTGTTTTTAATAAGAGCAGAAACTATCGGTAATCGTTCCTACTGAAACGGGTTACGCTTCTGGTCAATCGACACCGCTGTCTTCGTTAAGCAGTCAGCTGGTCAGGGGAAAATACCACCTGCATCTGGGGAAGTGATCCCCATTTTGCTAATTAACGCTCCCCCCCCCCCCCCAAGATAACTTTTGACCAGCAGACGCGTTTTCACTTAAATGTCTCTCATCCTGCCGAAGATTTTCCGACAAAAGGCAAATTGAGATTCTCTTTTTTGTTTTATTAAAGGATGGATTGATTTCCACTAAAAACCTGGAAAGCAAAAGACACTAATAATTTTAAACATCGAAGAAGTCGGACTTACAGTTCGACTCTCCCGAAAGCTAGTGCCGTCGCGTAATATTATGACTCGAGGAAATACCCTGGAATTTTTATAGTATAGCTGTACGAAGTAAATGAAACTACCTTGATATTAGCAGAGCGGCCGTTACTTTAGTCAAGTTTGCTGTGTCATCAACAGCGGCAGTTGCTTTGCTAATATATATAGCCTTTTGAGTAATCTTGTGAAGGCGGGCCATCTCGGGGAAGATAAAAAACATCTCATATGCAATAGCAAAAGGGCGTTTTATCTAAAGAGCATGTTATGAAGCACTCAAGAGCAGAAGAGAGTTCCAATATCGCAAAAAGTAACATTACTGCAATTTTTGTAGAAAGCAGGAAGCACAACACTCTAACTCTTAGTCACGATGAGAACACTGGTAGCTTTCGGAGACATGCTACACTTAGGAGACATGCTACATTACATCGAAAAACTCCTCCATTACATACTTTTTAGATCTTTCTTTCTGCTGGCTTCACATCAACGAGCAGATATTAAGTCATATAGTCGCAAAACTTGACGGACCAACTTCTCCAGAAAAGGAATGGATTGGTACTGTAGGTAAACTCTTTTCCCAAGTTGAGTTTCTTGAAAAAAAAAAAAAAAAACAAAGTTTAAGCTAATTCAATTTTTGGAGCCCCTTGTTAATATGGACGAAAATGTTGCTAGTCAGTCGATAAGTTCCGTGGAAGGCAGAAGTATTGAAGCTCACTGATGGTCGGAACTATTTCCACCCCTAATTGATACTATTTTGTTAAATGCAAAGGCATTTTTACCTTAGTTGAGTAAAGAAGAGCAATGAGTAAATTTTCTGGAATAGCCCAAAAGGACTCGTTTTTTATACAGGAAACTTTGTTTTTTTCCCCACAAGAAAGTCAACTTGGGAAAAGAAAGTCTGTAATGGGGGAGTATTTCGATGTAATGTAGCATGCATCCTTTCCAGCCAGACATTTAACTGAAGATATCGCTGCCAATTAGTTGAAGGCAAATGTCTATACCTATGTCTTTCAATCAATCACAAAATCCTATTTCACATTGCCCAGCCAGCTTTTCCTTTGTTGTCTTCTTCTTCTGGTGTATAGTGAGTGAGGTAGCGATCTCCATGCTCTTCTGTTACGGTCTTTCTTTGATGATGCTATTCCGAAAGCTACCAGTGTTCTCATCGTGACTAAGGGCCATGCTCCACATCGACGTAAAGCAGAAAAATTAGGCAGAAGCGTAAAATGGATTCAAAGGTGTTCCTATGGAAAGTACCCGGATTTTCGGTTTCTGCCTTCAGTTTCGGTCGCGTTTTACGCTGATGTGGAGCATGGCCCTAAGAGTTAGAGTGTTGTGCTTCCTGCTTTCTACAAAAATTGCAGTAATGTTACTTTTTGCGATATTGGAACTCTCCTCTGCTCTTGAGTACTTCATAACATACTCTTTAGCATGAAACACCCTTTTGCTATTGCACATGAGATGTTTTCTATTTTCACCGAGATGGCCCTGCCTTCACAAGATTACCCAAAAGGATGCAACTGCAATATGATAGCAACTGCCGCTGTTGATGACACAGCAAAACCTGACTGAAGTAACGGCCGCTCTACTATTATCAAGGTAGTTTTGTTTACTTCGTACAGCTATACTACAAAAATTCCAAGGTATTTCCTCGAGTCATAATATTACACGACGGCATTAGATTTCGGGAGAGACGAACTGTAAATCCGACTTCTTCGACGTTTAAAATTGTTAGTGCCTTTCGCGTTCCAGGTTTTTAGTGGAAATCAATCCATCCTTTAATAAAAAAAAAGATACTCTCAATCTGTTTTTTGTTGGAAAACGCAACTGAAATAAAAATCTTAGTCAGGATGAGAGATATTCTAGTCAAAACGCGTCTGCTGGTCAAAAGTTATTTGGGGAGGGGGATTTATAAGTAAATTGGGGGGAGGGGTCACTTCCCAGTTGCAGGTGGCATTTTCTCCTGAACAGTTGACTCCCTAACGAAGACACCGGTGTCAGTTGAAGAGAAAAGTAACTCGTTTCAGTAGGAACGATTACCGATAGTTTCAGCTCTTTTTAAAAACAAAAAGAGACGAAATGTATTTTTAATTATATTTTTATAAGAAAAGTATGTTCATTAGAGTTGAAAACAAGCATTTAAGTTAGCAGAACAATCTTTTAAAAAACTCCCGCAGCTATGTTGCGTATTCAACCTGAAATTAGTGATTTTTTTGAAAAAAACACCGGATTAATTGCGTTTTCCCGGTAGCTAAAATTTTTTTCCAAAAACTTTTTTTTGTACCAAGCAACTCAAAATGAGTGAATACATAGGAAAGTGCGTGTACCCAGTCGAAAAAAAAACTTTTATTTTTATGACACAGCCTAGTGATTATGTTGCTACATTGAATTATGTAGTCAACAACCAGGGTGAGCCTAATTCTATTCTTATGATAGTTAATTTGAACTCTTGGATGCCCATTCTGTTCCCACTCTAATACAGTCGATTTCATGATAAAAAAAATAGATTTTTTCTTGAAATTGCAGACAGACTTGCAGCTTTAGTCTGTTTATTCCACTTTATGCTTGTTCTGGGATTCTAACTTTTCTTAAAGAAATTTTTTAAAGCTTATTTGTTCACTCTGTTACATGTCCAATCTGTTATACAAAGTGATCAAAATATTTAAAATCCTTTCATAAATGAGTCATGTACTAGTTATTTACTCTTCATTATACACAAATAAATGGAAGCTCAATGAAAAAAATATGATTAGTTGGTGGAAATTATTTAAGTTGATAATCTTAAGTAAAGAGTTTCTGACATGATTTGCATCATTTTCGCTGGAATGACACATATAAAAGATTATGTGAAACTCCAGCAAATTTGTGCATGTGTCAGGTCTGTTCTGATTTTATCAAAACAGAGGTGAAACCCGGAAGTCATAGAATGCAAAATAAATTATTCAGAATTTCTTCCAATGTAGTGTCGAAAAAGACAGAGGCAGCTTGTGATAGCGAAACTCTCTCCCCCTCAACCTGTAGCCCCTTTTTAAAATGAAATGTATCCCGACTGTAGAGGCTAAATGATTGGGAGGGCGGAAATTCTCAATTTTATGAAGAAAAAAAAACTTTAAATTATGCAGAATAATAAATTGTGGATATGCACACTTAAGTGCATCTACTTAAAGGGGACATTTGGGCATTTATAAATGTGAAAAATTTCAATATTATAACTACAAAATTGACGAATCGTCAGACAAAGCTCCCAGTTTCAGGAACGTATTCCACGTTATGTTCCTTAAGATATGATTAAGAAACTTCTTTTTAGTTCATGCATTTATAGCACTTACATCTTTGCGGTCCTGGAAACTTTTGAGACTTTAAAAAAATATTTTACGGTTTTCTTTTTTTTTTTTTTTTTTTTTCAAATTTGTTGCTTATGTGTTCTTTGTACTAGATAATCCAGATTTATCTCAAATCATCACAAAAGTAATTATTTATGGTTAAACTAAACGGTATATTAACACTTTGCAAAATATTTCACTCAGACATTCCAGTGATTTAGTTCAAAAGCAGTTTTGCTCTTCTTTTTCAGAATTTTAGTTTTTTTTCCTTCTGAAAAGTTGTTTTAGAAAGTTAAATAGCATTTTCCTCACACCCAATTTAAGTTCTTCTACTTAGTCCCTTTGCGTTGGCAGCGCGGATTTGCTGCAACGTTTAACACATTTTAAAGTATCATACCTACTTCAAACTTAACGACCCGTGTTACATTCTCATATTTTGCTAAAGTAATATGACGAAATAATAACTATGTGTGAAATAAAATAACACAGTCAACGTTAGAGTGTTGAACGAGTGAAATTACAGCAAATATTTTAACTCAGAACGCACGCCTAAAAGATGTATTCTAATAGAAAAATATTGTACTTACACTTGAAACAGTGATAAAGTTCATGAAGAATATTTTGGGGTTAATGCGGTCCTTTTTATTTAAAACAGTTTTTATGTTACTTTCCATTCTTCCTTATTTAGTAAATTATTTTTTTTGCTATCGCTATCATAATTTTATTATGATTTATTACTATAGTGTGCTCTTGGTGGCAATTTCAAAAGAGGAAGGATTACCACAAGCGATTTTTTATTAAGTTAGTTACAATGATGAAAAAACTAATCTTTCCAATTATTTCGTTTGAATCATGCAAAGCTAGCTATAGTATTCTTTGAAATAAGAAATAATTAAAAATCGAACCTTTACTAATGAAGAAAATAAATACCTTTGTGCGAAAGCTGTAGAGTTAAATCCAACGTTAAAAATGCACAAATATACAGGTATACTGCAGACACGTGTTTTTGGGGCTACAAGGAGCCCCTTTTTCAATACAAGAAGTGTGAGCTTTAGGATGAAGAATCATCCGATAAAAGCAAAACACGTGTCTGCAGTATACCTGTATATTTGTGCATTTTTAACGTTGGACTTAACTCTACTTTACTAATGATTTAACGTAAAGAAGCGCATTTTGTTTATTTACAATAGTCCAATCAAAGTTAATACTATTATTTTGTGGAAAAACAGGAAAAGATAAAGTTACAATATACAAATTAATTTTAAAAAATTCCATAAAACATACTTTTGTTAGTTTCTATCAGTTTTATCTTAATTCAGCTTTAATAGGCACTCTTTTAAAACAGGCTCCAAAACTGATAAGAGTTCATAACAATTCTTTACATTTAAAATAGAACGTCAGCCTTTTATCGAACGAAAAGATGAATGCGTTCTTCGATAAAACATGACAGGTACTAATTCTCATGTTTGCTGAGATTTAAAAGATTATTAATGAGAGCTCCAATGATTATCCTAATTTACGACTACGTTACTAAATTTTCGACTAATCTGTCGATTAAGTTAAAAGACATATGGCTACACAATATGAATGGAAATTAGTATGGAAGATATGTTTTCGATTTTCTGGTTAACTGTTTTAGTTATTTCTATTCTTAAGAAAAAGGCGTTCTTAAGAGAAACTTTTCATCTGGACAAAAGTAACTGCCGTACAATTTTAGATGTTTTAAAGCATATTGATAGTGTTTTGTAAGTAGCACAAAGGAGGCTAAGATGACGAATTTTCATTTCGTAATGATTTCATACTGGTAACCAAAGCTTTATTTTTGTCAATCAAACTCAACACTTTCAAAAAGTCGTGTGTATTAGTTTCAAAATTTCAATTCCCCTCCTAAAGCGAGAAAATTTTTTTGAAGCTAAGTCTGTTTGCCCTACCAAACTAACCAGGAAACCACACGATAGTTTAATAATGAAGAAGAAGAAATAAATGTAGAAATCGAAAAGGCATAGTAAAAATAATTTTTGGAAGCATGGGGGGGGGGGGCATCTAAGTCTCCAAATTTAGCGAGTAGTGGTGATTAAATGGAAAACATCTTTCCCAAGCTTTGCAGATGGATTTTCTGCCACAGCAGACGATGACGTCACGCGGTGCCTCATGTTTCTCGTAACTGGCAGAATCGAACGAAGATTCGTCCACATGTAGGCCTTAAAAAATGCAGTTGCACACGCATAGTTTGGTACAAATATTTCAAAGCAGGCAGAAAAATAAAAAGTTTTTACTTGCTCCCCTTTGTGATTGCTATTAGGGATGCACCGCTAAGCAAAATAGCCGATTACCGATTACCGATTAATCGGCTGTTGATAATCGGCCGATTAATCGGCTGAGCCGATTAATGATAAGAATAATTGTTTTTCTACCACCAATTTTACCATCACTGTTTTTTATCTCTTATACAATTCCAAGTTTAGAAATAGTAAGTAATTTATTTCTGGGAGAAGATTTTTTTCCATTTTCCCAGTTTTCACAAAATAATTTCAATATTTTATCAAATTTCTTAGAACCATTTTTCATATTAGTGTCAATAATATTATTAACACATTGTTAGTCATGTTAATTGGAAATAAAAATTTATAAAAAAGGAGGGGTAGGAGAGTGTGTGGGGGACACTCCAATTTAGGCGTACTTTTAATTTATATATTTTAGTAATCAGTAGCAATTTAATTCAATACTTTTATTCTTTGAAAATTAGAGGTTAGCTGAAAGCACTGTACTGAGGAGAAAACTATCGCCACATGAAAAATGTTGCATCATTGTCTATGTATATTTGTTCAAAGTAGGAGAATTCATTTAAAAAGAACTTTATATCAACTGTGAGGATTATTATTACTGTTAATAAAATTATTCATCATAGTTTTCTAGTGAAAGTATACTTTAAAGAATAATATCTGAAAAATATTTTTCAGCCGATTAATCGGTGCTGCCGATTAATCTGTGCATCCCTAATTGCTATATCCCAACAATAATGGACGAAATTAAACAAAAATTGTTCGAAATGTATATTACCGGGTAAGAGAGCTTACCTAATTTTGTGACTGTAGCTCTGTGGGTGGTGCAGCCAAACATTCTTCAGTTTTTAGTGGGACTGAATAGCGATCTCCAAAAGAAATGTCGGGATTCACATGAAATTGGCTATAAAAGGGAACCTACATCGACCCAGAAGATAAGGCAATTTTTACATTAAATTCCCCAAGTAGGGCTTGATTTCGGTCAAATTTTGCGCTTGACTGAATCCAAAATGGGAAAGATAAATCACGTTAAAATGCTTTTTGTCTACTGTCATCTTCAATTTATCAACAAATAAAATGATTGATATTAAAGTAAGCAAGTTTTCAAAACGAATTTTTGCTCTATGATTTTGCTTTTGCAGGTATATTCGGCCAATTTTTCTTCAATTCTTCAATTTTTGCTTTATGGCAACCTCAATGAAAATAGATATTACTTTCTTCTTTGTTAACTTATATAAAGGCTAAGGGCCCTGCTCCACATTAGCAGAAAACGCGACCGAAACCGAAGGCAGAAACCGTAAATCCGAGTACTTTCCATAGAAACACCATTTAATTCATTTTATATTTCTGCTTCATTTTTCTGCTTTACGTCAATGTGGAGCAGGGCCCTTAGACATTCCTTGAGCAGACATTAGTGCCAAAAGTTTGGTTCTAATCTTTTAGTTTTAATTCTAGCAAATTTCACAATTATTGAAATCTTCCAGCTTTGTTTTGTAGTAACGATTTCATGAGTGATTATACTTTAGAATCAAGAATTCGTAATTTTAGATACTTGGAAGTTTCGTGATGGTCGCAACATACTAGATTTGAAAATGAAGCTTAATTAAGGGTAACTATATCACTTTGTACAGTACAATACGTATGCACACAGCAACCGAATACACAACAACTTGAAGATCTGAAAATGTGTGAGGAAATGTTTCGCTAATGCCGAAATCTTCCCAAAATTAAAAGATTTCAGAACTTCCATTTGACTCTTACCCCAAGAAATAAAAATTCGTACAGTCGAGCCCGCTTATTAGAATATCGCTTAAAGGAATATCCCGCTTAATGTAATACGTTTTCGATGTACCAAACCATTGAAATGCATTATTTTCATCCCGGATAATGGAATATCCCGCTTATTAGAATATTTTTTCGTGGCAAAATGGCTATTCCATTAAGCGGATTCGACTGTATTAAGCTTTTTAAAATATGATACCAGTTACTTAATAAATTTGCAAACTAATTCAAAAAACGTACAATGCTGCACAATAAACTGAATCTATTGCCCTTTATAACGGTAGGAGTACAGGTTGTTTGTAAGTCTGTTTCGTTCGTCAAAATCTGACGAAAGAGTTAAAATTCTCAGATAGAATGAGGCTCCGTAAACCCTGCCTAACTGCAATAGAAGTGTAACGGCAGTGTAAAACTCTTTACAGCATCATAGATTAGTCTGAAATAAAAAGGGAAACCGATCTATGTTGGTGATATTTATTCCTCTTCTTTCTGTTTATTCTATTTCAAAACAATCTTTTTATTCCAAAAATAAATTGCGGTTACAATTTTTTTTTCTGTATTTTTTTTTTTACTTCAAATGATATAGTATCTACTAACAATTTCAAAGATCAGGTATTGGAAATGCTAGCGCATTTCTAGGGTTAGGGTAAGTGGGCCCCCTTTTTAGAATAGTTCGTTTTTAAAGCCTAATACAACAGCTTTAAAACATAACAGTTTGAACTTGTTGGCTTATTTTATCTTGGACATTATTAATAAACACAAGTTCAGCATTATTTCCTAAAAAAATGCTTTAGATATTTTGAACTATCGTATTCTCTAAAAATTTAGGTGGGTGACCCACTTACCCCCTAAGAAGCGGTAAAAGCCCCCCCCCCCCTTATTTATATTTGAAGTGAGCATATCTAAAAAAAGGGTTTGCGGGTCCTACCTGATAAAGTATGTAACATTTTAGTAGGAAATATTTTTTTGTAAATGTATCCATTAACGAGATATCGACTTACATTTAAATGTGTATGACAGAAAATTATAAAGCAGAATCAAAACAATTGTGTCTGTGAAATTCATTAAAAGCCGTTAGGCATATTTTTTGCTTTTACACATAAATTAGTGTTGAATAAACACAATAGAGTCGATTAAGATCAATTTTGGTACAATTAAAAAAATGGTGGTTTTAAACACTTAATAGCAGCGTCTATTTGAAGTTTTCTGACGGAGAAACATTATCATTTCATCCTCAGTTATAATTCTAACATCACCAACATCAAACCAATAAAAAGTGTAGCTATTTCTATTCTATCTATCAAATTTTGCAGTATTTTTTTCATTTGTATCATATTCTAAAATTAGACCTTCATAATACTTTATGGTTTTCTTTGATGCAAGTTTCCCAAATACATAGTTACCAGCTTTTGCAGTTTTGGTAGCTGAACCATCAATTCCTTCCAGGTCGGCATCATAATCTTTCATTTCATCTCAGAAATTGATTAATCAGAACGGCTTTTCATTTTGAAATCAACATTATAATAAATGGAACCACTTACCCTAATAGGGAAAAACTACGGGTAAGTGGGACCCCTCCTCTTAAGCACTTATTAATAATACTTTGCGTAAAAATTCCTATTGCAATGTGTACTTTATGTTAAACTCTACAAGAAAACTTAATGAACATAGCAAAAATAATAAAAACTAATCTGATTTCTTTGAAAAATGTTGCTTGAACTCGCAAAAAAAAATTTTTTGGAATTTTTTTCGACATAAGGTATGTGATATAAAAATTTTTTCATGAAACCCAAATATATGCAAAACCAATCACTGTGATAAGATATAACATGATCAGTATAAAAAAGTAAAAAATCAGTATGCGTATTTCAGATTTAAAGGGTGGCCCACTTACCCAAAACAACCCTATTGCCTCAAACTTTCTTTCTGATATTGCTCAAAATTAAAGGCAAATAACACAGTGTGTCCCTTCTTTTTAAATTTGTCTACATTGTTTTTTTTAACTAAGTGGTATGCAGTAAAATAATTATTTCTTCTTAAAAAATTTCGTTTCACTAGTTTAAAAAGTTTTAAAACGATTAAAATGGTTCAATACATTTCGCGCTGCAAAATTCGCAGTGCCCTGTTGCGCAAGAGATTTACGACTAAACAGAAACATACGTGTATTACGTTATTTTCTTTTGAAGATTCGTTTGGTTTGGAAACTTAAATTGCTGCACAACTAGTTTTGTCCTAAAGGGTGACTTTAATCATTAATGTATTTCTTTTTCACTGCCCCACTCTTTTATATCACAAAAATAAATAAATAAATAAAACACATCTGAGAAAAATCACTGAAAAACTGAGGACTTTTATTTACTTCTGAAGAATTAAAATAAGTTTTTCTGTTTTAACCACAAACAATACTACACTTGGGAAAAGAAAAAAAAATACGGAATCAAGCATGAGTCTGTAGTTGCTACATTTAGTTGGAAAAACTCAAAAATGCTGATAATTTTATGACACCTAACTGCAGGTATTCAATATGGTAGTAGCAGCCACGTGCTTTTTGCATAGCAACGGAACCTGGCAACCGTTCCTGGTGGACAAGCAACTCCATGTTTACCGTATGTGTTGCATGGTATTGCGAGTGCGCAGTTGTTTTTTCAGCCTTTTTTTAAGAGTAAAATGTATTCCGAGTCTTGTGAAAGCCTTCATAACGAAGCAAAAAAAAGATACATTGATAAAATCAAGATCATTAACAATTGGATCCGTATTTATTAAGTAACAATGAATTTTAAACTGATGCGGGTTTAACTTGCCGTACAAATACAAAAAAAAGAGAAAGAAGGATCGATAAATCCACAGTTTATGAATATTTAATGCATTAAGAAGAACCAAATCCTATCAAAAAAGCACATTTGTAAACAATTTGTTGATATTCTACTCAGTGGTTAAAACACAGAGAATAAATAAATAATACTTTTTTTAAATGATGAATGCGTTGAAATGAAAATCAGTATGAAATACAAACAAATCAACCCAAAACTGAAAACAGAACGGGCCAAATAACAGTCAAGTTTACAAGAAAAAAGCTTACAGAGCAAATCATCGGTAAGAAAAGCAGACGACGTTTCGAGTATGTTTAGTTGTTATCAGCACGTGGTGTTTGGTTGTCTACCAGGATGACGTCAGCTGCTACTGCCCTATAAGTCCCGACTCCCCCAATATAATGGAAATTAGCACTTTTATGGGAATCATAATTTTACAAAGACGCTGTTTTTTACGCTGTTGAATCGCTTGCAGTTTCTTAGTGTATGGTTTTCCATGCAAGCTTTCATATAGAGGATATAACCATAATAATGAATAGGATAGAAAAGCAACATCATCACCATTTATTATACAAACCATAGTTTTTTAAAAGACTTTAACAAACTACTGTAACAACTTAATGATTTGGCTTTGAAACGTTTTTTCACGTTTCACACTATTCTGGATGTAATTCAAGGTGCAATGCAAAAGAAATGAGTAAAATTATGATGATTTAATAGGTAATTTTTCAAAGTTGTGTACATTCAATAAATGTATTTTTTTTTTCTTGCTTTCATTATAACTCTGAGTTTCGACAACTATATAGGTTGTATCAATTTAAAAGACACTATTTATTCTGTGCTCATAAATTAACAGAATTACTGGAATGATTGCACTAGGAGAACTATACGTTTTTCAATAGTAACTATGATTAATATTCATTAATAGAAACTAACACTTGTATTTTGTGAAAAAATCAGTTCAAAGTACTTAGGAAAATGAAATTAGCTTTCTTACACGTACATTAAATAAAAAGTATTAATTTATTGGTAGGGTGAAGTAATAGTATACTAAGTAAACGAAGTACAAAAACGTAGCTTCTGGATTTCGTAACTTTTGACAAGCAAAAAAGCTTCAGGGTATAAAAATGTATTTACTGCTACAAAAAGAATACGCGAGCTTTATTACTGAGAAGGCTAAGTTATATTTACGCGAAACTTAGCGGAAGAAGTAATAACTTTTTTAAACACGCTAGTGCACTTGTTCTGAAAAAGCTTTTGAAACAGTATTCACTGCCCTTTCTCTCAACGAGAACAAAGCAATATAACTTGTTCACAATTTTAAAACTACTTATATTTTCTAACACTAGGACACACACAGTAAAGCACACAATTTTTTTACACAGTAAAATAATGTAAATTGCTTTTTTTTAAATTAGCGAAATACCAAATGACTACTTAAAAATTAATTCCTTTTGTATTCTTCATTTTCTTCCTAATTAGTAAACGTTACAGTTTTGAACAGACGTGATTCAGTCAATAAAGAGTCGTTTCTAGTATTATTTAGTCAATTAAGACACACAACTGCAAACATTTTTTCGAATATCAGCATTTAAGATAAATACCATAATTATCGAAAGGAAAAGCCAAATACATAATTATACATCTTATTTTGCTTGTTACCTCGACTATTTAAGAACAGTTTTCTCCTTGAAACCACTGTCAAGACATTTTTATTTCAAATTGCTGAGTATGTTCTACTTTTTGCACTATATAGTATTTAAATCATTACTTACGCTTCTGTTTAATTAAGCATCGAATTAATTCACACATGTTTTATAAATACGCCTTTTTTAACCTCACTTTTATCTGTCTATCTGATGAAATCATGCAGCTCAATTTTCACCCACTTCCTGTGATCGGATTGTTTTTAAATTTTGGAATGTGACTGCAAAGCCGATGACAATGCAACATAACAAAATCAAATTAATTAATTAGGCATTTTTTATCAAAATATTTTTTACTACAGTTTTAAGCAGCATTTTAAGTGAATCTTCTAATATGAGTTCGAAAACAGGTTGCATAAATTAGTGTTATATGTCGATTGAAAGCCCTGCTCTTTCTGCCTCAGACCAAACTCGTTCGAATTTTGGAAAGAAATTAAAACGTGAGTAATAGTTTCTTTTGCCTATATTCAGGTTAAAATCTAGGTGAGCCTTTAACTGGAAATTCATTGTTGATCGAGGTCATTGTTGCGCATTTATTAAAATGCATGGCGAATTTCAAAGTGATATAAACATGATTTTAAAACGTATACTTAAAATAAGAAGTAATACATTTCGTGAATTAAAATAAAATAATTTTTTTCATAAAAAGAGGTAAGACTTAAAAAAGAAAAATAAATGGAAAGTTTTCAAAACTAAAATGACAGTTTTTATACAATATGAACTTAAAAGTAAAAAGTAATATTTTAAAGGAAAATTTGTTTAGCAGCGAGAAGATCGACAAAACAAATAAATTAATGTAACAAAAAAAATGGTAGAGGAATGGGGCTTGTTATTGGATGTCTTGAATTTTACATCGTTAGCTAATCGTTAGCGTTACATTTATTTGTTTGGTCAGTCTTCTCACTGCTGAAAAAACCTTACATTAAAATATATTTTTTGTTACTTTTTAGTTCATATTACTATAAAAGCGTGTTTTTTTAGATTTTTAAACTATTAATTTTTAAGGGAAAGGTTACCTCAAAAAATATTGTTGTTTTTCGACATGATAGTCTAGGTTTTTTAAGAGTGAAGCGACTTTAACATCTACTTTAGACTTTAAGATTAAGACTTTAACATCTACGTAACTATAAATCTTTAGAGGAGCTTATATAGGGATACCGAATTTTAAGGGGTTAGTAACTTTAAATGGTTCGTTTAAGAAAAACACTCACGTCTGCTGAGCCACACATTTAAGAGCGAAACCTGACATTTTATTAAATACACACAAGGCAATGTATTAATTTACTTCTCGGATTTATAAACTTGGTTGGCACACTGCCGTGTGTCTTCATTTTGACGAATACTATTTTCCCACGCATAATAGTCCTAAATGTTCCAATCTCAGCTATTCTGTACAGTCTTGATAATTCTTTAAATCTTACGTGCATTATTGTAAACATAAGCATGGCACATGATGGTACAATGTACATACATCGCTTTTAGTTAAATAGTACGTACACTGTAAAAATGGATGTTGCTTTTACAGTACTATATACAGCCAATTTTATGGTAACAAACTGTAAAAATTGTTAATTTTACAGTGATAAACTGTAAAATTACTGCTTTACAATAAGAAACTGCAATGGCTAATTTTGCAGCTTATCACTGTGCATTTTACAGTTTTAAACTGGAACATCTTCTGCAAGTTTTATACTGTTGTATTTACAGTATAATACAGCTAGTGTTGAGGTAATAAACTAAAATTATGGTAATAAACTAAAATTGCTGCTTTACAGTAATAAATTGTAAAATTGCTAGTTTTAGTATATTACTGTAGATTTTACAGTTTTAAATTTGATCATCTGCTGCCAGTATTATACTGTAAAAAGAACGGTTAACACCTTCATTAAAAAAAATACGAGTACTTTGTAGTCACTTCATATGCAATTACTAGGCAACCGCTTTGCAGAAAAAAAGTTTCTGGGAATATGACGCGTAATCGTATGAAAAAAAGTGTTAACATTTCCTCTGTTACTTTTTTAATGAAACAATACATTAACACCGAACAAAGTCAACACAATGAATATGAATGATAAAAGACGTGGGAGTGAGCAAAAAATCAGATTAGAAAAAGAAAAGGATAAATCACGACTCATACGAAACTGACAGATATAGATCGTTAGGAAAAAATACTACGCGGACTTAATATTAGATAACGAAGAGTAGGCAAGAAGTTGTCTTGATTCTTTGCGTCAGTAAGGGAAATATTTCTTCTGTTTCATTATTTTTCGTCACTTCTTCATTAGTAATTATGTCAAAAAGTGAAGTGTGCTTAGTTTTAAAAATGAAAAATCTCAAATTGTCTATAGACAAAAAGAAAAGATACATTAGTTAAAACAATTTTCAAATTATTTTTGTTACAAATACTGCATTGATAAATGTACTGGTAATAACATATTTGGTGTTATATATAAACAATATAAAGTAAAAAGACTGAAGTTGGGTAAAATAACAGAAATAAAAGAAAAAAACTCATTCCACGTTCAAATGGAAAAGCTTCGTTTTAAGATCAATTTCACACATCAAGAAAGGTTGCTAAATAAACTACGTCCATTAGTAGTGTGACATCGTTGTTGATATTTTCGAAACATCAATGTTTTTGTTAAAATATCCATGATTTTAACATTGATATTTTAGAGTCGATGTTTTTTTTTTTTTTTAACATCGATGTTTTGTGCTCGATATATATGCTTGACAACTAAGTTAACTTATAGTTTTCTTTTAAGATATATATGAACCTATTTTATAAACTCCCATTTTCGTTGATTTAAAAAACTAAATTTTACTTTAAATATGAACTATGGTGTTACCAGTGCTATGCATTTGAAATCGCTATAATAACGCTTTAATATATTTTGCGTTTAAAATATAGTTAATACAATTTGATCACGTTACTCCGTTAGAATTATACTAGCAAAAATATTGATTGCTGTACTTCCTATTCTTTTCTTTCTCTTTTTTGTACGTATTCACGTTATCAGCTTTCAAAATATAACAAATTTATTTAATGGATTCGCGTTAATTATATAACTACTCATTTCCAATTTTTGTATTATTCAGTTAAAAAATATAAGGATGTAACAAAATTATTCTAGTTCAATTTTCATTAATGTTTCATTTTATTTAAGACTTGATATAAATATATATGAATTTATTCTTTCGTATTATTTTATTTAAGTTTAGATACAAAGATATACAAATATATTATGATGTATTACTTTATTTGAAATGCAAATTATCACTATCGTAATTAACTTCTTGACATTCAAAAAATCTTAGCTATTATTGAAAGAATACAAGCTATAAATTCAGTTCTATCAAATATTGCGTAACTAATATTTTATTCGGGGATTAAATACACAGTGCAAAGTTTAAATTCAGCACCAAACTTATTGAAGTCTAAGCTAAGGCTACTATCAGTTAAGATACTAAATAATTTTCATCCATTTTCATAATATTCCTGTAAGTACAACAAAATAGGATATAAAGATTATCTTTTAAGAAACAATACTGTTTGAACCGATTTAGTAATAGTGTCACAGAATTTTTGGATGCAGTTTCATTTTGAATTATCGTAAGAGTATAATGCTTTTTATTAGTTCTAAACAAATAAATCATTTTTTTTTCTTATGCTCCTGTTTCCTTTTATTTGCAATAAAGGAAAACCAATAAAACTTAAAACAGTTCGCTTCAAGTGGATAAGAACTAGAAACAGAACACGTTGCCATTTCAGAAAAAGTATTGAAAAAAAAAACACCCAAAGTTGAGTAAAGAAAAAATACGATTAAATACAAAGCAAATGCTGCATCAATAATCGATTAGAAAACTATTCAAATAAAAACGATACACCGAAACGTTAGCTGAAGCCTAGAATACTACAAGCAAAATAGAATACTTTATTCGTATTAACAAAGTTTCAGAACATTGTTAGTTTCGGATTGGTTAAATGAGTATTGAAGATCTGAGTTTTTAGAAAGTACGAAGTGAATGCATTGATTTCCATTGTCCTGCATTTTTTTACTTCCGCTTCAGCACAACTTCGAGTTTTCCGATCAATGTGTAGTTTTTCCCTTCAAATTTAAGTAATGTCTAGCATATACATAATAACATTTGCATGTGTGATTTTAATTTGTGCTCATAATATTTAGGGGTTTTTTAGGCACAGTAGTTTTATTTGCTTTGTCGCATTTTACTAAAAATAGCTGGATAGCTTCTTTTAGATTCTGATTGTTTTTTTTTTCGGTTTGTTTTACAAAATAGCGGAACGGAAGACTACAGTTTAAACGGTTTTGATGTTTAATGTAATAAACATTAATTGGCTCTGAGTTGAGTTTAAATACTTTTTTTGTAGCTATATTAAAATAATCCAACTCAATTCTGTGCAAACAACGTATTTCTCTCTTTCACTAAAACTCAGGTAAACAATGTCAAAGCTATTGCCCAACTAATCACAGCTTTAATATCCAAAGTGATTGGTAAAAGTAGGTGTGTGATTCAAGAAAAACTTTATGCAGTAACCAGGGGTGTCCCGATCTGAAGCTTTTGAAAAAGGCAGAAGTCTCAATTTGCCGAATATACAGTCGAACCCGCTTAATGGAATAGCCATTTTGTCATGAAAAAATATTCTAATAAGCGGGATATCCCATTATCAGGGATGAAAATAATGCATTTCAATGGTTTGGTACATTGAAAACGTATTACATTAAGGGGGTATTCCTTTAAGCGATATTCTAATAATCGGGCTCGTATTTCCAAATTTTGCTGAATGGTAAAATATGAGTGTGTGCATCTACACACATTTAATGGAAAGCTCCATTCGCTTAAAAATTGTAATTACGTCATGAAATTTGCTGAAAAAGGAATTTTTTGGGAAATCACAGTGACCTCTTGTTACCTACCTGCGGAACGCCCCATATAACAGAGTATGCGTACCTGAAGAGCTCACAGTGCATGGATCTTTACGACTACTCCTGCTCAAGTAGCCTACCTGTATCATACGGAGAAAAGAAGTAACGATTGAACAGGTAGCAGATTCCTTTTACTTCTTTCTCAGATTCTCATAGATCACGCATTTCATTAAAACGTTAGTTTAGTTTGTCACTACTAACCCATAGAAAATTTAAGGGAAGGGGATGGGGTATTTCAGTTGCATTTTTAGGAGGTATCTTCTAGGTAGTGGATGATGTGTGGAACTTTTACATTAAAATGGCTCAAAAATTAACGTATTTAAAAATTAAAAAAAATATCAAAAACTTTACATTTTTTCAATAAATAAGCCTTTGAGCTTCTTGTTTTTTTAAACCCTTTAAGGGCCATGTTTTCCACTTTACGATTCCTAAATATTTTTTTTGCCCTCCAACTAATAAAGTTATATATTTTTGAAATCAATTTTAGTTGAGTAATTAAGTTGCTAATCTCATTGGATTTTTTTTCCAAAATTCTGGACGGTAAATTCACACAGTGAAATCTCTAAAAGCGGAATTTTACGTCACGGCCTCTCAAAGGGTTAAATAGTGAATAGTCAATAAACGTTATTAATATTATAGGACATTTCAATTCATATCCTCAATGGTTAAAACATAACAGCTGCCAGTTTACTTATAACAGTGATTAAAAACAAGCAATATTGCAAATAACTTTATTTAACACTACATTTGTGAATTTCATTTGCTTGTACACCACTAGGCTAGAATTCGAACAAAGGAAATGCGGGTTGAAAACTGAATCGTTTCTGTTTTTAATTACCATTAAAAGCATATATTTCATCGATTTTCAATAGTTAATACATTAATGATTACGTAACTAATACAAAACGAAATTAAAATATGATTTCAAATCTCTTGAAACCGCTTGAAAATGTATCCGTGGTGATGTTCCGATAATCTGAAGTCTTAAATCATATCAGAAGAATGATTCTCCATCATCATTTCCCCACTCTGTTTTCAAATTTTATTCATCAATTCGCTTTCATATAATCAATATGTAATTTTCGGGAAATCATTTCAATTCATGTTTCTCAAAGTATTAATTTAGTTGTTCTAGAAAGATGAAACATTCCAAATTATTATCTCTTACAGTGAATTTCCTTTACGGCACAATTATTATGAAATTGATGTAGAACAGCGTCCAGAAACATCTACCTCTCCCCTTTTTGAATGCCCTACATCTGACTTACCAGCACCCTTGTTCATTATAATTCACTTGACTTAAAGAATAAATGCTTTATGACGTGACATAAATCTAAAAGATAACAATCTTTCAAACCACATGTGAGGGTTAAAAGAAATAACAAGGAAAGGCCAGTTATGCAAAAAGGTAAATAACTACAAATCAAAACTATTGATAGCTCATTAGTGTTCCCTCTGATATCGCGTGCGCCCGACTAAGAGAAACACTGCAAAGGGTTAGACTGAATTTTAACACTTTCAGGTCTGAGCCTTTTCGACGCGCGCATCTCCCTCCAGACTGGGGGGTTTTTGTCGCTTCTCGTGATTTTTTAAAAAATACTTGGAAAAAGTTAATGTTATAGTAACTTTAATTTTATAAATACTTCAAAATGTTTTCTTTCATGATGAAAGACTTATTTAAGTAAAACAACACTTAATATTTATTGAGAAAATGTCGAAAAATGCATGTTTGGAACTTGGAAAAAAAGTTCCTCATAGGAAAATACAATTTTTGACTTTGAAAATATGAGCAAATTTAATTAAAAACTTACCCAAATCTTGAACAAATATTTTTAAAAAGATTTAATTTTCAAATACACATTATTGTGCAAAATTTGCTTTGAGGTGGTACATTTCAAAACACGGATTTGCACTGTCGCACGCTTGCAGTAACTCGTACAAGCCTCGATTCTATAGCGTCTCCTGACAGTTAATTCTGATTGGTGGTGCCATCTATATTTTTTAAGAAAGTAAAAGGTCATTGATAATATCTAAAAAGGATTGAAATGAAAAAACACCGTATTTTCAGAGCAACAGTAGCTCAAACTTGACCCCGAGCTGAGCTCGGGCTTAGACCGGAAAGTGTTAACCTTTTTTTACGTCACGATACATTTCTAATATTTTAAAAATCTGAATGGCACTCGATCTATTAACAGTAAGAAAATGGCTAGTTCTTGATTTTAATGCCATCAGAAAACTTAACTGATGATAAAACGTTTTTAGCAAGCAGTCTGTTTGTTATCAACAGGAAAACGTTTAGCAACAATTATCATACAAGAGTCACACAAAAGTGCCTCATAATACTCTACTTATCGTTTTGTTTCTTCATGGTTCACTATGGTTATTAGTGTAAAATAAGTTCTGGAAAGATTAATTTATGTAGAAAAATATCTCCAAAAGAAAAATGTCGCAGCGTGACATTATACAGCAAATAGATTGTTGATCAGTAAGACCAATATTTGGCCTTATTAGGACTTCGGTGCACTTATTCAAAACTGTTCGCACAAGAGACCAAAGACGGAATATAACGTCTTATCAAAGCCCCAAGTGTGACGGTAGATCTTGAATAGTTCTATTGCAGTAATTACAAAATTTTCGGTGGTGTTTTTCACTTGAGCAAATGTTATGCAATATAATTGTACATCAATTTGTCTTCTTTCTTTTTATGTTTATAGTACTTTTTAGCTTTTCTCTGAGTTGGCTTTACTGAGGATCCTTGTTTCTAGTAAAATCAAATCACATTTCTGTGTTACAACTGCTAAAACACATATTTTAAACTTAAATTTTTACTTCGAATTATTCTTTCTGACAACGAAGAAGTCGCGATCAATCGAGTTTTGGCTATAATTCAGCAAAAAAATGGAAATATACCCTTATCGGTTCGAAACACCTTATTTGGAGCATGTATCTCATTATTATTAAATTATGATTTCAAAAGCTAATAGTAAATAAAATACTAGTTAATAGTTTATATTTTTTATGCGAAATATTATTTCATACCTTTGAGTTTTTTTGCCACATTCTTGTGCATAATTTCAACTTTTTTTCCGACTTTTAAGATGTTTGTACCAATGTTTTAGTGCCAATCTCTTGCATAAAAGCAATTTCAGAGTTAATTTGTTAATTTCAAAGGGGCTGCGAGTATAGCTTCTTGCCATTTGCAGACGTAGTGCATTCCCCGCGACCGGCGCCCACTCTTTCATGCAGCACCACCGTCGGTGGAATGCCATTGACACAGAATTTCGACGCCCAGTTTCCTCACTAGATGGAGACATCTGGCTCTATTCAATGCGAAACTGCACTAGGGATTTAATTTTGCCAAGAAATACTTAATGCCAAACAAGCACTCGAGGGATCTTGTACATGCCGCATAATCATGCGACATGGACGCTGTCGACTTTCTGCATCACGAAAATCCACCAACTGGAGTCGGGTTTGACCCCGCGCCTTTGGGCGTGAGAAGCCAGCATTTTAACCACTACACCACTCTGTCGGCAACTAATTCAGAGTAAACAATCGGATTTTGCCTCGCCCACTCTTCTCACTTAAGGGGTTACGATACCTTTCTAACAAATTTCTTTAATTTAAGTGAAAAAGTTAATTCTTTGAAATCTTTGTTTCAGCACTTGTTTAACAATCAATAATTCATTTTCAAACATTAAAAAATTTGAAAACTTTTTTTGACAATTTGAAAAATTTAAGAAAATTTCATTTTTTTAAAAACACTAAGGCTTTTTTTTTTGTTTTTGCACTAATTTCAAAATTTCTTTTTGCGAAATGATCACAAGGATTCCCCAAAAAAATCTGTGCATTCATTTTCCTCTATTTTGGTTAGAAAATATTTTGTGACCTTTTAGGTAAAAAAATTCTTAGAAAATTTTGTTCTTCGAGGTTTAACAAACTCTAAAAAAAATTGTAATTGATAAAACGCTTATTCAATGCACAGTTTTGTTAAATAAATATCCTGAGTGCAAAAATATTGTTTTAAAGTTATATCTTAGATAGAAAAAATTCTTTAGCATTTCCAGTAACATAGAAGCACTAAAATCTGATCACCGAGAAAAAGCACTTTAAAGTTTGGCTTTTCCATTAGAACCCATAGCATGCATGCCCTAAAGTCACTCATAACTTTTTTAATAATTTGACTAGAGCAATGCTATTTTTTCTGAGTATTTTAAATTACTTTTACTTTTGAAATAAGCAATAAAATTTTTTTGGTCTTTTGGTCATTTTTGAGTTACTGTAACCCCTTAATCAATGATTTTAACTGGATTTAAAACAAACGAAAGTTTTAATTGAAGCAAAACAGCAGTGATTCAACCTCCAACTTGAAACTTCTACTCTCAATAATCAGTGTTTTAAGTTACACGCAAGGTGTTAAAATTCCAACGTAATATAATTTTTAATGCGGAAGGGAACAAAAATATTATTTAGAATACACTATGCACATTTTCTTTAGCTGATTATACTTTATTTAATAATTTTTTAGGAAAGAACGCGACAGGGAATATTCCTCCTCCGCTAATGCATTATTCATAAAATCTATGTTCTCATTCTTATAAGATATATTTTAAATAGAGCTTCCGGGTTCGTAGGAATACACCTCTATAAGCAATTGAAAGGCTAATTTTAGGAAGAAAAACTAAAATAGGAAGCATGTAACAAGATCCCTTTGAAATTTCATTTTGTCGTCAGTTAGATGTTATATTTTTGCTTTTTAAAATTCAGAATGTTTTAACCTCTGCTTGTTTAAACTGTCGTATAGTAAGACCCACTTCGTAATTTATGAGTTGTTAGTTATTTAATTTACGGTCGAAGAATTTTCAATGTTTTTCGTCATGATAAAACTAAGTCTACATAACTGCACTTACATAGTAAAATATGCAATTCAAGCTTCAGTTACTTCTTGATCTTTTTTTCTTTTATTGTAATACTAATAGATATCAAAAAAATTGTATCGGTTTCTTTTAATTTTTGAAGTTACTAGTTAAGTTCGCTCCAAAGAAAGAACGATATATCATTCTTTAGCCTTTTAATCAGTAATACACTTTATAAATGAAACTTTACGTTTGTAGGTCATTTATTTCATCCTACTGCATTTTTTAATTGTGTAACTGTACATATGCATATTAATTGGTCGTTTTCCTTTTGCTCATTTTTCTAAGAAAATGTACACCAAAAAATTACTAAACATGTCTAGCCCCATTTATTGAAAAATACAAGTGTTTTCAAGTGGTAAAGTTAGCAATTTTCTTTGGTAACGTTAACATGTGACACATTTACTATGACCAAATAGGGAGAGAACCTGCCAATTGATGTCCTTGGCAACTTACTAACAACATTTAGTGGGATGTGGTGCTTCAGATAGGAGTTGGGACAAATTGAGAAAATAACTTAATTTGGGCAATATAAAGGCAAAAAAAGATCAATAGCGTAAAGATTATTAAAAATCAAGGAATTGAAAATCAGGAGAAAAAACTTAAATGATGGAATCCTAAAACAAACAACAGAAATGGACTTCCAAGTTAAAAATAATTTCCAGTACACGGACTTAACGGCAATTTGGGTACGACCACACATTTCTACAAAAGCGAAAAACCGACATAATTTGTGATGTTGAGCGTGAAATTTGACTACATAAAAACATTATTTCATTTTTTAGCAATGCGGAGTCATGCTTATGTACATATACAAATATGTCCTATTGAAGGGACAGTTAGATACGGGTTTTTTTGGAAACGTGTATAGAACGGCCATTAGTTGGCCATAGCTTCGACCAAACTGAGCTCTGTGCTATGTCTAAATGCAACTTTAGAGGATTTTGAGTTTATTATGTGATCTATTGCTATAATAAAACGAAAGGAATATGTAAATTTAGTTGTCTGAAGTATATTTCATCAACATGCATGAGACGGGAAAAATTAAAGTTATGAAAAAATTTTCTAGCTAATTCCAATGAAAATGTGAACTCATTTGAACTAAATTATTGACAGAGGTCTAAGAGTGCTACAGTTTTAGTTTCAGGTCTAGTTTCGGTCATATGAAATAAAAGGGTTAACCATGTCGGCTATAGACATACAAATTTATTGATACTTGTAAAGAGCTGTTAACACAATGATTCAAGAAGTTAAAAGTGAAACCCACGTAAAAAATGAATGAAAAGAATTGGAGGAAAGGGAGACGTTGTACAAAGGGAATGCAATTGTAAGTACATGTAACTTTTAAAACTCAATAAAAGTAGGAAAATGTTCTTAATCTTATAGTTCTTATTTTTGCTATTTTGAAATCTGATTGTCAGATCAAACTTTGTCAACCCATTACTTTGATGTAGAGAAAATTACAACGTTAAAGAGGCACAAATAAGCAGGGATACAGCAGACCCGTGTTTCGGCGTTACAAGGAACGTTTTTTTCAATGCAAAAAAAATCTCAACAAAAGCTCAACATTTTTTTTGCTCCAATGCAAAAAGAAAAGGATAAAACTTCACTCTTTTAAAAGGACAAATTCGATTCAAAACAAGAAGTTCTGTCAAGAACTAAACGAGCCTACTTTCCCGTACATCGACATCGGCATTCTCGCATCTGATCAATATTCTCTTGATTATCTGAGACTTAAAATTCTGTCAAACATGCCTTTTTAGCACTTAGAGCTGATTTCGAAAAGCAAAATATACCCCTTTCATCAGATGAAATAGACACGTAAAAAGTAATTAACGAATAAATAAAGTTTTGTCGCACCTTTTAAAGAGTAACTGTTACAGTTCCTCCGTAGAAAAAATCCTCCATTGTTTTCAAAAATAATAATAATAATAATAATAATAAAATAAATAAATAAAAGTACAAAGCGCATCAAAACACATTTTATCAAAGAAAGAAAAAAAAAAAGAAAAAAAAAACTCGTCCGTTAATAAAATGTCTCGAATTTCACTTTTAACCTGTTGCCAGTTGTTAAATATCAATAAAGAATAAAATGTTCTCGTAAATGAAAAATTTTTGTAACATGATGATAACATGATGGTAACATGATGATAAACGATGTAAAAAAAACATCGTCTGCCAAAAAAAAAATAATAATAATAATAATAATAAAAATAAATTAAATAAAACAAATGAATAAATAAACAAAAAATCATCTGCACAGTCAGTAATTTTTTTTCTGAGCCTGCATTTCCGCCATGTTTGCAGAGTCGGAGTCGGAATCAGAGTCCTCACAGAAGATTACTCAGAAAAGTACGTTACAAACATTATTTATCAAAACCATTTTCTTACAAAGTTAGTTTGAAGGAAATCCGACTTTAAGTGCAGGATCAACATTCAACTTAAATTCCCCGTAGACGCTAATGTTAATTTTTTTTCTGAACGGTTCAATATTGAACGAAAAATGGTTCAAATCAAAAAGCGAAATATGGGAATGTATGGGAAAGCCTCTCCGAGATCTTTCAAACAAAAAAAAGTTTATTCCATTCGGACGGTTCACTCAAAAGTTATTAGGTGGGGAAAGGTTGCTTGAGCGGTTCAATGTTGAACGAAAAATTATTCAAATCGAAAATGTAGATACAGGAATGAAGTATCCTTGAAAAGATCTTTCGAACAAAAAAAAGTTTGTTCAAATCGGACGGTTCACTCAAAAGTTATTAGGTGGAGAAAGGTTGCTTAAACGGTTCAATGTTGAACCAAAAGTGTTCAAATTGAAAATTTAAATACGGTAAATAAGTACCCTTGCCGAGATGCTTCAAACAAAAAAAAAAAAAGTTTGTTTAAATTGGACTGTTCATTCAAAAGTTATTAGGGGTGACAGCTTGATTGAGCGGTTCAATGTTGAACGAAAAATTGTTCAAATCGGAAATGTAAATACGGGAATGAAGTAACCTTGAAAAGTTCTTTCCAACAAAAAAAAGTTTGTTCAAATCGGACTGTTCATTAAAAAGTTAGTATCGCGGGACCGGTTTTTTGAACGGCTCAAAGTTGAACCAAAAATTGTTCAAATCAAAAAAATCAAATATGGGAATGAGCTGTACTCGCCGAGATCTTTCCAACAAACAAAAGTTTGTCCAAATCGGAATGTTCATTCAAAAGTTATTAGGGGGGGACAGACAGACCGACCGACAGACCGACCGACCGACCGACCGACGCACAAATTCCCCATCTCAATACCCTACTTTCAAATTTTTTATTTTTCGATATTCATTTCACCTTTTTATTTTTTTAACTTGGCGATATTTTTTGGACTTGGCGATATTTTTTTTAACTTGGCGATATTTTTTGGACTTGGCGATATTTTTTAGATGCATTAAGCTACTTTTAATACTTTTTTCGTCTTTCTTTTATTTTTAATGGGAAAGTAGGCTAAAAATAAAAAGCCACTATTTTAAGACAAGATTTATTATAAAATACATTATTCTTTCTTTATGTTCTCTAATTTTCGAAACAAGTTTCCTGTTTATTCATTTTGAAAAAGATAAGTTATATTAACTTATTTACTCTGCCATGTATTCCCCTACTCATAGTATTTTCCATTTAATGCAAAAATTTTAAATCGAAACATTTGATAAAACAATCCAAAGAGAGCATTAAAAATCAAAATTTAATTGATACAATACACTTAAAAAAAATTTTTTTTACTGCTAGCCAAACTCTGAAAACAATAATATAAAACGCAGTATAAAAGACAAATATAACTAAAACATGTGAATGAAACGTACTGATTTAGTTAGCACAGAACTAAAGAAAATGTTCATTTTTGGACTTGACATCTGCCGGACTTTAGACAAGATCAATTGTGTTGTTGTCAAGCTCAGGTTTCTTTCTTTATATTTGTACTCTCTTTCTTCTATAACTTGATTGATGACTCCCTTGGTGAGAGTTACACAGTGCTCTTTGAGCATACTGATTTCAAATGTAAAAATGCTTGTACCATTCCTGAGGAATGGCGTTTATTTGTAAAATGTTTTTCCCGCTATTAAAATCAAAATAATTTTCTGCGATATTCACTTCGTTTATCTATATCCCTATTATGAATTCGGTTATAAAAATGCAAAATTTAATTTGGTTGATAGCTTCGTTTGTCTATGACCCTATTATGAATTCAGTTGTAAAAACGCAAAATTTTAATTGATTGATAACCCTTTGCATGTTGACTAATAATGTTGCTGCAATAGCAGAGTTGTCTATTAATACTAAACAGTTTGTGAGTAGTTTTTTTCGATTATTAATAAATTACTCAAAATTGTTGCCATCTACATATGTCATACTTTGATGGGGGTTTATGTAATTTGGACAGTCTGTGACAAGGGAGAGAGAGAGGTAGCAAGAAGTGTGATATCACATTTTTTATAATAATATGCTTATAAAAAATCAGCGTGGTATGGAGTGGGGATGGCTAAGGTGAACATTGACACATATGGGGTGATGTGACAATGAGGAGAAGGGGACATATGAAGGTGACACACGTCGACGTAATTTTTTGACATAAGGAGAGTCTAAAATAAGGGAAAATCTATGACACCATTTTGGACACTCTCAAACAATATAATTATTTTTGCAACTTTATGTTGAAAATTTAAAAATAGTGAATTTCTTTTTTACAGATTGTCTAATAAAGTATCTAAAAACGTGAGAGATCAAAGTGTAGACAGATTTCTCACAAACTTTTGAAGTTGAAAATAAGGAATAACTTGAAAAAACATTAATTGACTATGACATTTCTTGCGATTATAATATCAGAAAAATGGTGGTTAATGCATATAAGTCCTGAGAGCATGAAAGCGAATCTGTCGCTTTTGAAAAAAAAAAAGCTGTATAAAAGTATGAAAAATACATCAAATGCATTATTGAGTTTAAAGCTTGACTTATGTCTCCATTTTCTCAGATATTCTTAAGTATATGATAAATGATAAAAGTTGGGTAATCACTTCTGGTCATGTTTTCAATTTTTTCCCCATCACGTTGGACCCAGAGCTTGCCACATTCCTGTTATACAAGAAGAATGGTTCAGACCAACTTCGCAACAGTCTGTCCGAAATACGAATTAGCTCGAGCCACAGAGAATGGATTGTACCTTTGTAGAAGTTATTGGGAAAGCTCCAAGGAACAAAAGATTGATGAAGAATTTGAAAACCTCATCAACAGATTTTTCCATCCATTGGTTCTGTGTAAAAGCAAAAAGAAATGGAACAAGAAATCCATGGTCAATGAGTATTTTTTAAGATTTTTTTTTTGGTTATGTAAAATAAGATAGTTAAAACAAAAAAATATGTAATACAGTTGACGCTCGTTTTAACGACGACCCGTTAATAAAACTATCCCAAGATAACGACCGGTGGGAAAACCGCAACTTTATCCCAATATATGCTTTGTTCTATCTCTTACAGCGACCACTCGTTATAAAGACTTTTTATGTGGACGGAAATGGTCGTTATATCAATCGTCAACTGTAATATAAATTCAATCGAAAATTGCATGATTTTTCCAACTTAAGTTTGAAGAATACCTCCCGCAAAAACCAGGAAGGATTTTTATTGCTAAATTGTTAGAATTTTGTTTTTAGTTTACTTTTTCCCACACGCTGTTTTCCTCGTAAATGAAGTTCTCAACAAATTAACGTCTCAAGTTTTACTATTAAGACAAAATTATTTCAGGTTAACATCGAACCATTTTCTTTGAGAAAAAATACCTTCTTGTTCTCATTTACAAACATAACTATTGAGTTTATTTATTTATTTATTTTATAATTTTTCTTATATATTTACATTTAAATCATAACTGATTTTCAGCACTTAAATATAGCAAATCGGCAAAAGTTTTTGTATGTTGAAACTTTAATGGGCTACGTATAATCAAACATAAACACGAGGTACCGACTAATGGTAAAAAAGTTCTATCTATATAAAGCTATTCGTACATTTTACACTCCCTGAAGTCGCGCTTTTGTTGTAATTCAGAACAGTAAAACGCAATCAACCTTTTGAATGAATAAGGCATCTCAATGAATTATGTCCTGAAAGACTAATATAAAACTTTCCATTTTTATGCTGTTCACAACCCTTCAAAGAAATTTTTTTCTTTTTAAAATTTTCTACACTATGACGTTTTTTCACTTCAGAAAATGAACTGCATAATACAAAAATTAAAGCTCAAAGAAATTCAATTACATTTTTTGCAGACGGTGTGTTTGTTTTGAAAAGCTTACCTAATTATAATGTATGCGAAATTATCAAGAAAGAAAAAAGTTAGGTTATAAAAACAATATTTTACAAAGAATAAGGCTCATTTAGTTAGAAATATTAAGTCAGAAAAATTACTTTATATTCATTTTGCACACGTTATATTTGTATGAGTTCCTAAAAATATCTCGCTTCTTTACTTCGTTATAGTTTTTTTTTTCTTTTTTTGTGTGTGCGTGTATGTGATTTAAGTTTTTTTTTACAATATTAAAAAAATACGAGTAAAACTTGAGATCAAATTTATAAATATTTGTTAGAAATGAAATTAGTAGGTTATTATTAGGCTAATTATGGGGAAAACAAAAATATCCTATTACAAGCCTCAAAGTAGTCTACAGAATCTAAATTTCAGAAACTGAACATAGTATGTCATTCTCGAAACATACAACTGAAGTGTGCAAGCTTCGTCGTCGTACTATTTTCTTTTCTTTTTTTAATGTTAACCCCTTCGGCCCTAAATTTTTAATTGGGTATATAAAAAATCAATGAATGATGAGAATGGGCCATGTGTGCTCCAAGGCTTGATGTCCTATTAGTAGAACAGATATAAAAATTGCAATAACAATTAAATTTACAGTTATTTTTTTCATTAAAAGTACTAAACTGGTCATTAAGAGTCTATTTGGTGCTGTGGAATTTTTATTAGGTGCAGGAAACTACATATAATAGCATTTTGAGAAGTAATAAAAGCTGCATTTACCTTTTGCTGCAAGTGGTGAGAAACCGACATTATCTTCTCTGCAGAACACATACTGAAATCTACTGAGCAAAAATGGTACCATATATGAATTCTTACATGTATTATGAGTAAGCCACTGGATTTTGAAGCTAAAATTCTTAAAAAGGAAGAATGTAGAGCATTATGAAGATTTGTTCTAATAATAGAACGCCAGGGCCAAAGGGGTTAAGGAGTAATATGCTTCACACTAGAATAATATGTGACAAGACAAAATACCTATTATTTCTGCAACAGAGATAAAGATAGATTGCACAACGATGCGGAATATATTTAAATAACCACAAACTTAACAAGATTTGAAGTTGGGTTAATCTGGTAGTAATAAGAGTGCGGAATTTTTATACAGTGACAAAAAAATATTTTTTTTTTTGTACTGTTATACAATATGCTCGTTGCTCATATGTTCTTGCAGTGCTTTGGGACATATTAATGACCTTGTTTGTGTATCCTCACTACCAAAAGCGGCTCTGGTGACGGACGGCATTGGTGACGGACCAGGATAATACCAGTACTATGGCGGACGTTACGAGGACGTAAAACGCACAAAAAATGAAATCAAAAAACGACCCCTTCCCTTGTGTGCGGTTGCGTGTTTTTGTGTGTATTACAATAAGCGCGATGTTCATCTGTTTTTGCATTCGATTTGGCACCTGTTTGTTCATGCGTTTTAGGGGAACATAATGACTTTCTTTATGTACCCCCCCCTCCTCCAACCAAAATGTGGAAGAACACAAGGCAGTGATAATGTGTGTGTGTTAACATGACCTAACAAAAACACATACACAGAAAAAACGCCGTTTTACTTGTTTTGTAGTTATTCAAAAAACACTGCACTAGTTTTCCCTCCTCAATTTCCAACTCTTGATGGGCTTGTGTGATATTGTCATGCATTTCTCATAGCTGTGAGTGTAATACTTTTGAATATATAGCGTTTCGAAAACGAATGAATCACTTGTAGTAGCCTTGCAATTTCTTAAAGTGTCGTACACCTAGATATTTGGGGGAGGAGATAAAATTTATTCACATTTTAAAAAACTGTAGAAAGAGTATTTCTTGAACTACCTTTCTTCCAAGAAACTAGTTTGTATGTTTGGTTTCTACGTTTCTCATCCAACTCTACGGCATACATTTTCTTCTAAGTTCAATTTTGTTTCGTTACTTTCCTTCCCGCTTGAAAGGTACCAGTGATAAAATATATTTTCCTGCTCTACAAACTAAGCAGTCCTTTCACATTCTGTAGAAATTGGAAAAGTTTCCTTTCGAGTCTTTTTCAATTTTCTACCAACGCATCTTTCGAAATAAATTTGCGCATAGGAAACTTTGTTTCAAAAAAGAGAACGATAGACATTTTGTGTTGGACTGTAGAAGAAAATTTCTGAGCTTCGAAACTTTATGCGTTACATTTGTCTTGCATACATTGAATACTGATGGAGGTTTCTAAAAATTAAATTTGAATTAAACTGTCAACTCAGTATTAGTGATTGCAATACCAGACCAAAAGATGCAATACTGGTATTCTGTATTATTAAAACGTAACACCGGAATACCGGTATTAATAGCGGAATAAGAACTTTCTCAAAAAAAAATTTAAAATGTTGTTTTATTGCACATTTCCGAACTTCATGCAAAAAGTTCATTAATTATAAAAAAATACTTACAAGCAAATATAAAATGAAGGATCCATTGGTTTATCAAAAAATCAATAATAGCAGAAAATATAATGCATCTTTACAATTGTCCCTAAGCATGAACCTGATTTTAGTCTTCAAACTTTTCTGCAGTTGAATGTACTGCCTGATCTTCATAGGTAAAACCTTCCGCGCACTTACGCATGCGTCAGGTCTTCACTGATCTTACTAAAATAGGGGTGTTAGGTAAAATGACAATAAGAAGAATATTAAAAAGCATTTGGAGCCGTATCAAACAACGAGAAACGATGCTAATTTCAAATACATAGTTTATTTGAATATGTCAAAAGGATATAACAAATGCAAGTTTTGAATTGAAAACTTCGGAAAGTTATCACCCACAAACCATCTATCCTTTATAAGTTCGTGAGTGCCTGGCGCGGTTTACACGGACGGACAGTACTCTTTCTGAATTTATACTGCCCGGTGGAACACTGTTAATGTTGTGCGAGTTTTGAATTATATTTGCGAGTGTGGGTGTGTTTTGTATTGTGCGTAATTTTATTATTATTACTAATAGTAAGTTGTAATTTCTGTCTGGGAGAAAATTATTTTATAATATTTTAACAACATACACAACTATTCTCTCTCGATTTGGATTGGAACACTAATACCTTAGACAGCAAATTAACGTTTGTTATACTAACAAGAAAAGATTATTCTCGACATTTAGTACAGTATCGAAAAATATTTTAAGAATAAACCATAAAGTGTTTCTGAAACTGAGTATTTGAACAACACAAATCAATCGTAATACTTTTTTTTAAAATTACACTTGAAATAAATTTTACAAAAGGTCAAGTGAATAATTAAAGAAGTATGATACATAAAATATGGTGCACATAAGAGCACGAAAATGTGATTCATCAAACCATCTAGGGTTGAAAACATCATTTTGGATTATTTTCAGTACTTTTATCTTCGATATTCTATATATTCTATTAATTCGTGTTTTTCAAGATAAATTTTTGTATCAATGCAGTTATTTGCTGCAAAATTCAGTTTCTTACTTTAAAAAAAAATATTTTAAAGCTTTTATCAAAGGGTCTTTGTCTTTTTCATAGTTTTACGTTCTATACTTGTTTAAACTTCCAGACGGTAAAAAAAAAATAATGAAAAATTAAATACTTGCACATTTTTTATTTTTATTTCAACATTTCAGCGTACAAACATATTTTTTTCCTTGAAGAATAACTTATAACTAAAGGAGATGTTTCCATAAGAGTCAGAAAATAAAAAAAAAATATAAACAAATAAAACTAATTAATTTCAAGGGTAAGTTTTCAATATTTAAAAATTCGTTCATTTTTTATTATTTATATTTTTAATGTTCTTTTTTTGCTTTATAAGCAAAACCACTTGTATTTCATTTTATTTTTGAATTTTCTGTTTGATTTTGCGGCGCATTTTCGTTTTTTTTTTCTTTTTCTTTCAGACATGGACAACTCTTTGCAAACTAAAGCAATTTCTATTTTTGTGCAATTTTGTGATCAAATGTAATGTTCCTATATTTAGACTTTCAATGAATTTATTTCAATGTGTCAACAGAGGAAAAGAAATTCCATTCAAATGCATAATGTGTGATCTCAATCTCTTTAAAAAAAAAATCTTTTGTAATAAAGAGTGGTACAAAAAATGCTTAAATGAATTAAAAATGAATGCTTAAATGAAGGCAAAGAACAAGAAAAGAACAAATTTTGTTACAAATAAATTAAAATTTTAAAGCTAAATTATTTTTTACATTTTTTAACAGTACAAATCTCTAACTAATGGAAAAGTTTAGTACTGAATTAGGAAAATAATATAATAATAAGTGTATTTTTAAAAAATATTGATATTGATAAAATGTTTGATGAACATGGAAATTACTTAGAACTATAACAGCAGTACTCAATAAAATTACTATGCATCTCTTCAAAGCCACGTTCCTATTTTAAAAAGGATAAAAAATAAAATAAAATATTAAAGCTTTATGCAAAAAAAAAAAAAAAACTAACACTGCGCTATTTTAATTGTGTTTTACTTCGACCTCTTCTAGTGAAATCGACATTTTTCAGAATTTTAAGCGAAATTTAGAAGCGTACTTTTACCAGGCTTAATTGCTTTGTGACACGTAATAATTCTATTAGCATGCAGCATACATATTTTTTTTCTGGGCAGCAAATGATTTTTTCTTCATTCAAAATATTGAAAACAGAAGTAACGACCTAAACCCCCCTTATATTATTTCTAACAAAGTAATATTTCCTTACTTCACTCCTAGATTCATTTTCACAGTTATAACGTTTTTTATTTCAAAAGCTAAAGAAATCGGAAACGATAAATCTAATTAGAAATGGTAATTGGAACAAGATGCGCTCATTGATAATTCCATTGATAGCTATTTTCGGCAACTGTTTGAATCCTTAATGAAGGTGAAGTCATCTCTATAATCTGGCTTTAATGTAACTGGGGTGAATTATTAACTTACCGCTTCCTTAATTGAGTAATATGTTACTTTCGCAATGTTCTGAAACTTTATTTCAACCATAAAGAGTGTTTTGTTTGTAAATGGGATTGCGTTAGAAAGAATAAAATTTCTCTTAAAATCTCTCAAGGGGCACTTTGAATAACAAGAAGGAGGACGACAAATAATTGAGTAAATACCATACTCTTAGTTCTCATTTGGAACTGTGTAAAGTATATGCTTATATAACTATCACTTCACATTCTTCATTTATTGGTAAAACTAACAGTGTGGAATATATGATTAAGAATTTCGTTTCCTATTTTTTAGTACAGGGTGGCCCAATTAAATGCTCGAATACTGACTGAACAGTCGGTTAAAATGAAATTTAAACGATACAAGGGTGACATCGGTAAAATTTGGTGGCTAAATTCTTTGCGTTGTCAGACCCCCCCCCCCCCCCCTTCTACAAAACTGCGCTTTTTATCAGAAGACAAAGGAAAAAAAATGGCGTCTCTGCCAGAAAAGCCACAAATTGTACTTTGGTATTTATTTTTGTGTCCTTAACATCAGTGCAAGTTATAATTAAAAATACTCTTATCCTGGGCTTGATTTATTTTATAAACTTTTTGAAACATTATTTGCACTGTTATTCAGGATTTTTCTTCCGCATTGCATACCGGAGAACAATTTGTGCCTTCTCTTGCGGAGACGATATTTTTTTTTCGTCCCTTCATTAAAAGCGCAGTTGAGTCAAACACGAGAAAAAAAATGCCGGTAAACAAGAATTCGGCTGCCAAACTTTGCCAATATTACCCTTGTAGTGTAGCCTTTTTTTTTTTCTTTTGTAATCAACTTTTATTCGGTACATTTGACTCTGACAACATGTATGTAAAGTTACTCTAACAATTATGTGAAATATATTTGTGAAGCTAAATGCAGTCAAGTCTCGTTTACTTGAACTTGATGATGAATTTTTAATTTTTCGTGTTAACCGATTTTCAGATTTACCAGTTGTTGAGTAAACAGACATTTTTTTTTTGTTTCTGTCACATAACCAACATGCAACTACATAGAAAAACACAAGCAAGAATTTATACTTTTATTGTAATACCAAACTTATATTAAATCAAAAACCAAATATTAAACAAAATTTATCAGAGCAGAAGAACGAATTTCATGATTCGTTTTTGATGTGCAATTACTGACTGCACATGTCTGGACACTAATTTGAGTCAAAGTGCAGCTCTTTCTCCCCCTTCTTTGTTTATTATTATCTCCCCCTTCTTATGTTTTCCCCTTCTTTTTTTATTTTAACTTAAATTAGCATTATTATTTTAATATTATATTCTTTCCATGAAATATTTGTCCCCCTCCCCAAGAGTTATTTCGTTAAAACCATCTTCGTTTCAAGCGATTGCTTTAGCACTAATTACTAACTCTATCTGGTTGGGAATGCCATTTATTTTTGGTTTCAGAAAAGTTTTGTATTAAAAGAATGTTTGACCGTATCTACTTATTACTTCCTTTTACGTAGTAAAGGAAGTATTGTGATCGCGAAAAAAAAATCACTCAAATTTGAGTCTAAATTTTGATTTTGCTCACCCCCGAATGAAAATTCCTTAGTTTTTTTGACCTGTCAGCACTTGTATATGTGCCTACCAACATATAAGCAGCCGAAAATTTTTTTTCAACCACCCCCGAGTTAATTACGACGAGTTTTCTCGTGACGTCTGTATGTACGTGTGTGCGTATGTATGTATGTGGGTCGCATAACTCAAAAACTATATGCCGTAGAAGCTTCTAACGTGGTATGTAGGCTCTGAGGATGTTCTAGTTGTGCACCTCCCCTTGTGGTTGCATTTGAATGTTCCCAAGGGGGTGTTTTACCCCTTTTTTGGGGTAAATCAGTGTTAATTTCAATGCAGACTCAAGTGATATGAATTGGCGCGACCATTTGGCGATATGTCGCCAAGCTTTTGGTCGCCGTTTGACGCCAACTTGGTGACATATCGCCAAGTTGGCGACAAATTTGGCGAAAAAAATATTTTTCGAATTTGGGTTCAACTTGGCGCTATTGGCGATATTTTGCGAAAAATTCACTGAATGATATTAAAATCAGCAATATTTAGAAAATTAACCATTGCAAAATATTTTTTGCATTGTTTCGTGGCAGATTAGGGGAGTAAATATTTGAATTGTTACCTTGCTCACTCCAAGCACTTTTTTTAACACTTAAGGCAACTACTAAGAAATTTACACGTAAAAGGAAGTAGTGTGGGGTCCATACCAGATTTTTTTTACTTTAGTATAACTCAGTGTTAAATTCATTAAGCAAGCATGTGAACTTTTATTTATATTTTAAATTTTTAATCTTAGAGCGCGCTCGAAGAAATTTAATTAAAAAAAATACCTTTGTAATTGTTCAACATAATTGTCTAAATGTTATACTTGCTTGTGACGGGCTATAGTATTATGTTTGGATTTACAGAAAAGTTTTGTAATAACCATTCAATCCATATTTTTATCATCTGAAGATATGAGAGTTGACATGGGCAAACGAAGTTCCTTTTTATAATCCGTACACCAGAGAATCGTTTATTTTTTAATCCGTACATTGAACAGGTTCATTTGATACCAATTTTAACATAAAAACAGTTCAGGTACCCTTCTAGCCAAAGTTAGACACGTATATTGAAGATGTTTCATGAGATCAGTACGTTCATTTCAGAAAATTAACCAAAATTACTTCAAATTAAGAAAATAGGTCAATGAAATTTTAATTTAAAAACATTTATTTACGTTTATATGTATAAAACATCTTCAATACTCATCATTAAACTCATCATTCCAAAAGAACGGCAAGTTATGGGGATTGTAGAGCACTGCTCTTTGATATACTTTAGTTAGAAAAATCTGTTTTCTATCCAAGCTAAGACACATTTTTGAACATTGCATTAAAATTCAAGTACTAAGAGGGAAATTTTCGCTATATAAAAGCAAATGCATATTTAATTCTGTTTTCAACTATCTGTTCCATGCCCATCAGCATCCATTTAATTAAAAATAAAACATCAATGAATTGCACTTGCAACTAAGTTTTCGGGTGTACCAGAGTTTTGATCAAATGAATGGATTATTAAATACTTTAAAGTAACAAAAAATATTTATAATCGACAAAGTTTAATACAAGTTCGATTAAATATCGAATAATTGGAAATTTTGCACAAAGTAGTTACATTTTATTTTCGGCGAAAGTTTACTTTACTTATGATATTTATAAAATATCAAGAAAATATCACAGTAGAAAAAGTAAGAAAATTTTTTTGTGATTACTATTTTTTTTTTAATATTTATAGAAGTATGATTTTCATTATTTACTATAGTCAACTGCGCTTTATATGACTGTCTAATTAGCCGTAGCTGTCATAAGAGTCATTTACCCACAAATCTGTTATTGACTATTCCAGAATAATGAGTTTATAACAAGGATGAAACTGCAGTCTCTGGCTGTCATAAGCGGGCTGCAAGTATGTGTTAAATTTTTTTATGCATTAGCTTTTGTCAACTTTAACTCACTGATAATTATTTTTTTTTCATAACCTTAAAAAAATATAGATCACGGTAGCAAATTCGAAAGGAGTCGAACATATGTGTACATTGTATGTTGGAAGTGGTTCATACATTTCGTAAGCACAAGAAATGTACTGAAAGCAAATATGTATTACTAGCCGGGTACCCGGCTCTGCCCGGGTTTCTGCTGCGTAATATGTGTTTCAGTGAAACTCATTCATAATTTTTTCAACATTAAAGTGCACATCTACACACAAAAATGGCTACTTATGTAAACAATGGCTATTTTTATGTCTGGATAACTTTAAAAAACTGCATTACACACCCTAAATACAAATGCAAGCTACAAATAATGTTTAGGTAAATAGGAATTGTTATAAGCTTGGTATATTAAAATAAATATATACACTGAAGTGACAAAAGTCATGGGATAGCAATATGCAAATTTTCAGATGGCAGTAGCATCGCATAGAACAGGTATAAATGCGCAGTGCTTTTACAGAGCTTTCATTTCTGTTCAAGTTATTCATGTGAAGAGGTTTTAACGTGATGATGACCGCACGACGTGAATTAACAGACTTTGAACGCGGAATGTTAGTTGGAGCTAGACGCATGGGTCATGCCATTTCGGAAATCGTTAGAGAATTCAACATTCCCAGATCCACTGTGTCAAGAGTGTGCCGAGAGTATGAAATTTCAGGCATAACATCCCACCATGGACAGCGCAGTGGTCGACCGCCTGCACTTAAAGATCGAGACCGGCGACGTCTGCAAAGAGTCGTAAATTCTAACAGACAAGCAACACTGCGTCAAATCACCGTAGAAATCAATGTGGGACGTACAATGGACGTGTCTGCTAGAACTGTGCGGAGAAATTTGGATTTCTTGGGCTATTCCAGCAGAAGACCGACTCGAGTGCCTTTACTGACAGAACGACATCGCTTGCAGCGACTCTCGTGGGCACGTGAGCATATCGGTTGGTCCCTAGATGAATGGAAAACCGTGGCCTGGTCCGATGAGTCACGATTTCAGCTGGTAAGAGCCGATGGTAGGGTTCGAGTGTGGCGCAGACCCCACGAAGCCATGGACCCAAACTGTCAGCAAGGCACTGTTCAAGCTGGTGGTGGCTCCGTAATGGTGTGGGCTGTTTTTTCATGGCATGGACTTGGTCCTCTAGTGCGACTGGACCGAACATTGACTGGAAATGCTTATGTGCAGCTACTTGGAGATCACTTGCAGCCATTCATGGACTTCATGTACCCAAACAACGATGGGATTTTTATGGATGACAATGCGCCATGTCACCGGGCCACAACTGTTCGCAATTGGTTTGAAGAAAATTCTGGACAATTCCAACGAATGATTTGGCCACCTAGATCGCCCGACATGAATCCCATTGAGCATTTATGAGACACCATCGAGAGGTCTGTTCGTGCCCAAAATCCTGCCCCATCAACGCTTTCACAATTATGGACGTCTATCGAGACAGCATGGCTCAATATTCCTGCAGAAGACTTCCAACGACTTGTTGAGTCCATGCCACGTCGAGTTGTTGCACTTCGCCGGGCAAAAGGAGGGCCGACACGATATTAAGAGGTATCCCATGACTTTTGTCACTTCAGTGTATTTACAGTATCAATCGCACTGGAGTCAACCATTTTCAAATATTGCACGTTAAATAAATCCTATTATTACAGTCTCTATCCTTGTGACTCCATTTGTGAAAACTCAATTGGTAAAAACATCTGATGTGATTAAGAAATTTTTTTGACTATAAACACTTTACATTTTCTATGTGTTGCCAAAATCAATTCCTTTTTTCTTTTCCCCGTTAGCGATTATTGGCACAAATGAATATAAAAATCCTAAGAAAGCAATAAATTTCACACTTACTCCAGAGAAGCCTTAGTTCAAAATTTTCATTATGATCGCTATTAATATTGTTGTTGCAAGGCAACAAATTTTTGCAACAATGGGTGGAAAATTTAATCATTTAATGGGGAAATGACAGGAAATTTACTGTTTTCCATAATAACTTTTTAAAAGTAAGTTTTCTAGAAATAAATTATAGCCTATCCTGATTCCTGTTAATGTAGCTATCTACTGTGAAAAAATGGTTAAAATCGGTCCAGTAGTTTTGCAGATTACCCCGGACATACTTACACAAAAGTAGTCATTTATGTATATAGATAACAAGACACTTCTTTTGTATTCATTTATCCATTTTATTTAAACACAAGAAGCAATGTTTTTCATGAAATGAGGAAACCGGAAGCATTCAATATTGTCACTAGTCTTGCAAAAGTTTATATTTACACGCAAAGTAGTAGCTTCTTTATAAAATGTTGTTACACAACAGTCATTTTCTAACCTAATTTAGGTTCTTTGATTCACGTGTTTGCTATCTTTAGCAAGAAAACCATTAATCTAGTAAGAAAAAGGTAAAAGTTCAAAATGAAAAAGGTCATAAATTATGTCTTCTAATGAATCATGAATTCTATAGCAACATATTTTTATTTATTTATTTATTATTTGAAGAAATGCAAACATATACAGTTTTCCCGCAATCAAGATAAAATGCGAATCTTTAGTGAATCAAATATTTTAAATAAAGATTTGAGCACTCAATAGTTCAAATATGTAAGAACTTAACTAAGATAAAAATCCTGTCTGAAAAGATAATATTGAGACGAACACAGGATAATGAGGAACAATGTATCATTTCTCGAATTGATTTTTTTATCGCTGTGTACCATATAACGCATCGTTAGGTTGTCTGGAAAATGTTTTCCTTTATCTTTTACTTTAGAATCAAAACAAAAATATTGATCATTTCGTATCATAACTTTCAATCTGGGAGAATGTATGAAAACAAAAGTTTTCCAAGCACATTTTTAATGGCTCATTTCATGTGTGTAGTGTATATATGCAGTAGCTTACACAAGTTTTGAGTAGGCTACTATTGAGGTGAGATACTTTGTCTGTAAGCTGAATTTCTAATTCATGTAAATTATTAACCAGACATCTTTGCGGCGCGGCGCACACTTAGCAATTTGTGTGTAAATTGTTAATTTAAGAAATACCAAGCGTGAAAAACTGAAAGTAAAAGTTTTGAGAAGATAATGACAAAAATCATTTTTCTTTTTCATACTTAATTTAATGATATGGATATTGTCACTTGCTTAATTTTTTACATAGTGGTAAACATTTGAACTATGAATGAATAATGTGATATTGAGTAGTCTTGCTTTATTGTTATATATATATATATATATATATATATATATATATATATATATATATATATATATATATATATATATATATATATATATATATATATATATATATATATATATATTATATATATATATATATATATATATATATATATATATATTATAGTATTAGTAATGTCGTATAGGGAAATGTGGTTTATCTGAAAATGCGGCATATCGCGGGACGACTTGATTTTTTGCTCAAGATTTTTAACAACTCTTATCTTTGAAATGTAGAGAAATTGTAGATACTTAAAAGCACAACCTAAGTTTGAGGCAAATTCTTGATTCTTTGTAGAAAATTTTTTGTCATTATTCTTAGGAAGACAAGTTTTCGACAAGTTTTTTTTTTATTTAGCAAGTCTATCTAGTAATTTCAATTTGAAAGGTTGACTAATTTGCAATGAAATTGTGAAAAGGTAAAGCAGCGTGTCATGTTTAAACTCCGAGGCCTCTATTTTTGCAACTGTTACTCCTAGATGCATACTTCTAATTGAAATAATGCTCAAAATAAGGAGCAGAATAAGGATATCAACAGCTGGAAGAGGGAAAAAAAGTGAAAAATACTAGATAGAACTTTTTATGCAGACCCTAGATCCCCTAACTTATGTTTAGGGAAATTAAAAGCAAACAAACCCATTCGAATGCAAAAAAAAAGACATTGTTACGACCAATAATCATCAAGTTATGAAACCTAGAGCTTCGTCACCTTCACCACTGTCAACAACAAATTTGGCGAGAAAATATATAGTCTAACAAGCGTTAAAAATTATTTGTGTGCATACATTGTGGCTTTTAAAATTGGACAAGAATTTGAAGTGTGATTTTACATATCATAGCATAATATTTGTATTCATTTTTCAGTAGCAATGAAAAATATGAATTTTTTATTTTATTCAACTTTTATAACTTATAATTCTGATGAAAAGGTGATATGTTACAATCTCATTTTCTGCACAGTCCGCTAAAATTTTTAAATTGAATAGCTCCTTGAATCTATGTACTAAATCTTTCACATTTTTTTTTTTTTACGTTTGCACTATTTTTTAATGAAGAATGTTTCCTTAAATATGTTAGGAGACCTAGAGTACCTATAAAAAAGTATATTTCCTATTTTTTCAATTATTTCCTATCCCGCTTCAAACTCTCAACACTTTGAATCCGCACCTCATTTTAACCATTTTTGCAATTGAAGGTAAGCATCTAGGACGAGCGGTTGCGAAAATAGAAGTGTCGCAGGTTAAACATGGACACGCTGTATAATCTCTTACGTCTAATGAAATGACAAATTCAAGGTTAATTTAGCGCACATGGTGCACTTAAGAATTGGCGGATTTATAACTAGTTACAAGAAATATCATGCCAAGTAGATTTTTATTCGTAAAATTTTAGCAAAAATAGATTGTGTTAAAAGACTTGTTGTGAAATTCACAAATCCTGTGCTTACGAATAAAAGCATACCAAAAAAATGATGACAACAACTGATTCATAAATAAAAAAGATACCAGAAAGAAAGAAAACTGAAAGAAAAAAAATATTTTCTCACTATAAAGAATGTACTTAGGGGTTCACCTATTAGTATCATCAAAAAAGTAACATCAAGATTGATTGAACCGACAGTCTTGGAACTATGTCCCTATTACCTATGACACAAATTAATATAAACGACAGAAAAAACTAGGAAACGTGCTTTTGAAGGCAAATTTTACAATTAAACTGTACAAGTTTAAAATATATGAAATATGCTTAAAAAATTACCCACTTATAATAAACAGTTTAAAACATAAAGAAATTATTTGCTATATTTGTCATCATCATTAAAAATGCATTTTAATTAATGACAGAAAATGCTTTTTATTTTGAAAATTAGGAACGTCTTTGCTGATTATAATTACTTCCGCCAATTATGTCGAGTTCCCGAATTGTTTGCACTTTTCTGAACACTAGAAGTGATTACGATTTCATAGCGGTTTTTTTTTTCATTCACTGGACCTTCCATTATATCCCAGAGGTTCTTAGAAAAAAATGATGAGATATCTTACCCTAAATCAAAACTAATCAAAATCTGCATTTAAATCGACAACTATGTTTTTTATCAAGCAGAATGAAGATTTTCTTAGATTTCATTACAATACGAAGAAAAGTCAAAAATACTAAACAAATAAAAGCACCTAAAAATATTTTTATGTGTTAAATAACCTTTTTTGACAGTACGTTTAAAATTGAAAATAATTAAAGAAATTAATTAGGATTTTTAAATATGCAGTTATATATATTTAAGAAAAAAATAAATTAAAAAGAAGTGTTTCGTGGTTCCAAATACTAAAACAAAAAAAAAAAAAAAAAGTTGTTTTACCGGGGGATAAAATCCCAAAATGCCTTCAAATATAATAAAATCCATTGCATTTTAAGATTTAGATTCTGTATGTAGAGTAAACTGCGCATATGTCTCATCTTCTAAGTCACTTACAGACTACTTCAGGACAAAATTTAAGTTGAACTGTTAAGTTTTCATTAACCCATTTATGCCCAGTAGCCTAAAAACGGGACGCTTGTTAGTTACTGCATACAAAAACCTGTAATGGGTATATCATTTTACTAAAGCTGTTTTTCACAAGTTAAATAGTACTTCTTGAGAAAACCAGATAGAACCACTAGTTGGATATCAGAGTTTATTTATTGACATCTATTTTCAGACAAATCAGTCAAGCAATGATCCAGCATGGGTAGCCGCAGAAAGTAAAAGTTTTTTGCGAGCTTTTTTGTCATAAAATTAAACTATTTTAAAAGGATTTGCTTAAAATTGGTCACAGATGCCTTCTGTAAGGTCGTATTTTGCTCATATATCTGCCCAGTTTTCCATAAATAGGACGTTAAATAACTTAATAAATATGGCAACGGCAATCTATTTTGCGTCTAAAATGTATGTAAGCCATTCCATGTATGAGTTTTAAGCAGAAAAAAAACTTGAAAAAAATTGTTTAAAAAACTTGAGCATAAATGGGTTAACTGAAAATATGCTTTTTTTTTCAACTCACTGAATATTTTCCACTACTTTGGATTTATATTTCGTTCTCTAAATTTGCAAACCACAATTGGAAAAAAAAATCTGTATTTTTTTGGAATTCCTCTTAATCTGACAATCTTGTAAACAAACCAGTAAAATATCAGTATGTTAGTCAAGCCAGCAAATCAGAATTAAGTATGTCTCATCAGTGCACTAAATAATCGAAATTTCCATTGAGCTGTTCATTCGCTGACCAGTCTACTAACCTATCAGTTAGGAGAGATAAAGAGAAACATTACATTTTTCTTTCTTTTAGATAAATATTAACTAAAAGTAATGTAATTTTCTCATTTACAAAAAAATAAAAATAAAAATAAAAATAACTTAGAAATAAAAAAAATGTTATGATAAATATCAAAATATGCAAATTTTACTTTAAAGCGGTGCCACTCTAGAGCCCCATAAGTGAAACACGGGGAAAAATAATCATATTCGACCGCAGACAAATTTTCAGCATTAGGTTTCTTTAGGTTTAATTTACCTAATATTTTATCTATGTTTTAGCTAAATATTATTTGTACCGATCTACAATTTCTCCCATAGTCGCCTGAGTTTAGCAGAAAAATTACTTAGAGCATTTATTACCAACAACCAAAAGTTGCTGATCATAATTATAAGGACAAAGGAAAATTGCACTAAAACTATTTCTGAAATAATTCAGTGAAATGTATGCATAAAATGAATTTCATACTAGAAATCTTCATGAAATGCAGAACATTCGAAAATACAAATTGTAAAGCATAATAAAGATATACTAAAAGCAC
Source organism: Uloborus plumipes (assembly GCA_038373865.1). Lineage (NCBI taxonomy): Eukaryota > Metazoa > Arthropoda > Arachnida > Araneae > Uloboridae > Uloborus > Uloborus plumipes. Next base: position 96,102 of record JAXGGA010001682.1, read on the forward strand.
CCACATCTTTAAGATATTTTTAAAAAGTTCAATCTGTAATATTTATTTTTGTTCAAATGGTTGTTAAACATTTGTCTGAAAAAATAACAATATAAATTTACTTAAAATGTTCAATATTGTTTTTAAAAACTGAACAATACTACATGAATTTTACTCAAAAGTATCTTGTATAGCTTAGTACTTGCTATAGCCGGCCACCTTGTCTAGTGGTCAGAGCAGTCTGCCATGGATGGTGTGGCCCCGGGTTCGGGTCCCGGCTTGGGCATGGATGTGCGTTTTCTCTCCTGTCCTTGTCCTTTCTTTCTGTGAATGTGTTGTTGTGTGAAAGGTTGCCTACCCTATAAAACGGGTACCTATAGCATGCGTGTACTGTGGAAGTCGGACTTCACACCAAATAACGGTGCAGTTGGAAAAGTGAAGCAGCGCACCCCGAATTGCCAGCCTGGCTGGCACACGACAAAAACAAAAGTACTGGCTATAAATGTTGACATTTTTTCCTCCACTTCTTTGATCAGCTTATTTTATTTCGTATTATATTATTTATTTACATATTTATATTTCGTATTTTTCCTCTCGTTTTTTCCCAGCTTAAGCTAAAGCTCGCTAGACTGAATTAAACGTAAATACGCTATGTTTACGTTTATTTAATTTACTTCTTTCCATGTTTTGGAGCACCACATGGAGTGTAAACTACTTCCTCAATTCCTTGCTTTTGATAAACACTTGATGCTAAAGAAACATGTCATAAGCATGACCAACTTTTTAGTAACACGAAAAGTAAACACAGCCGTAGAGTAAAAGGGTGAAATTTAGACCATGAATTTTACCAACTATGTGTACAAATAAATTTGTTCTTTTGCAATAGCTCACAAGTTTTCTAAAAAGTGTAATATTTCTCTGGTAAGTTAAAGTCCAGCAAAGATAATGTTTCTTTTTTTTCGGACAATAGCAAAAAGGGTAATTATCACTAAACTCAAATCCGAGACAAATACCTTTTCCTATTACCCAAAAAAGAGTGAGACAGTATCAAGGTCATAGCGTAACTTTTCAGAATAGGACCATATGTTTAACGCAAGAAAAAAAAGTGAACAAAACAGAAGCAGTACGATGTAAGAAAAAAAAAAATCCTGAATTTGCTTCAGAAAAAATCCATATACCTAATATACATATATAAATCTAGAAAAATCAGTCCAAATCAGAGCAATACAATTATCAATAAGAAAACCTTTGAAATGCACAGCGTCCAAATCAATCCATTCTTTATTGACTACAGCAGATATTGATTTTCCTGCATCCATCTTTCTGATCTCGATGAGTAAAAGCAATCGAGATTTCGTGCGGGACCGTCCTCCGCAGAATTTCGATGAGATTGATTCCATTACTCATAAATGCTACGTGAGAGATTTCCCAATGCGAGTGCCATAAAATAAAGAGAAAATATGCCTTGTAAACAAAACTTCTTTCTTTTGTTTACTTTTATTTTAAACCCAAACCCTATTGTTCATATATAATTAATAACATTGAGGTTTTTCTCCGATGCCTTTAAATACTAGTTTACATTTTTACCTTTGCTTTTATAATTTGTTTAGGATGTGAGTCATTTAATATTGATCAATGCAATTGCTGCAGCACTTTCATGCATAATAAAAATGAGCTACAGGAATTATTTTCGAAACAATCAATGTGAAAAACGAATGGAAAATGTATAATAACGGCTACAGAAACGTGACAGTCGCAGATACGTGAAAGAGGAGCGGGAGATATTTCTCTAGAATGTAGAGAGAAAGTACAGAGCTCGGTTTTTTTTTTTTTTTTTTTTTTTAAGCAAATTAAGGGTTTTTTTTTGCTTTGGCGCTATGTTTAAGTGAAAATATCGCCAAATACGTAATGGAAAATCTCAGTTTTAGAAAATTTCTAGTTCTTTTTAAGAAACAAGGGGTTTTGTTTTTGTTACATATCTAGTGCATTCATTTACTGCAACTTAAAGCTTTCAAATGTCTCACATTACAACAAATTTTGAGCACGTCTACATTGAGCATGTTGACATTATTGCAAGCAAATTTTAAATTGAGCAAATGCACTCACAGCTCGTTCATGACATTCTGAGACCGCGGTTTCGTCCTAATTTTGGACTCCTCAGTCAAGAATAGCCAATAATCAAGTTGGAGGCAGATAAACTCCTCATTTTATCTACAAGTATGAAGACAATTTTGGCTGTAATAAGAGTTTCTCTGCCTTCAGCTCGATTATTGGCTAATCCTGATTGAGGAGTTCAAAATAAGGCTGAGACCGCGGTTTTGTCCTAATTTCTAACTCCTCAGTCAGGAATAGCTAATAATCAAGCTGGAGGCAGATAAACTCCTCATTTTATCTACCAGTATGAAGGCAATCTTGGCTACAATAAGAGTTAATCTGCCTTCAGCTCGATTATTGGCTATTCCTGATTGAGGAGTTCAAAGTAAGGACGAAACCGCGGTCTCGGGATGTCATTATCGAGCTGTGAGTGTATTTGCTTCAGTTCTGCCTTAGCCCTGGCCTATGGGCGGTAGCTCATAAAAAAATAATTAGTTCTATCTAAGTTTTCTTGATAAATTCAACAAAATTATTGAGAATAAAACCGTTTTTATTTACCAAAAAGAGCTCCTGAGATGCACAAACTAAAAAAAAAGCGGTATATCTATATCTCCTTAACAATCTTATTCTTAACCGCTTTTTCGGTTTGCTCGCCACGTACACTAATCAAATTCCTCTATATATAACTGATACAATTAATAAGAGTTAATAATTAATTTAATTAACTTTAATTTGGGCAAAAGTCTTTTTGCTTTATTTTCAAGCAACATATCTAGGCACGTAAACAATAATACTACTCGGATAAGCTAAATTTCAGTGGATTAAGGTCAAAAGATTCCATTTGATAAAATAGGGTGAGGAAATGTAGTTTTCAATGCTAATACAAGAAAGTACCTTTGCCAATAAAGATGTGCACTTTCTTTCATTACATTCGTTATACTTCTTTCGACCTAAATATTAACGTGATCTTCCAACGTCAAGCAATTTTTCATCAGAGCCTTGGAAAACCGATAAGAATGGAACAAAACGTTCTGCGTAATGATTAATACGCTTTCATCAATAAATATCAAAGAGTGAGAAATCATTATGAATACAAGAAATAACAAGTTCACAAATAAATACCAAAAAGTTAGCTAAATATCTAATACTCTTACCTTAAGAAAACAGTACACGCAGCCCAGTTTTTTTACTCTTTATCTTTCAAGTCACCCAACCAACCTTTCGCAAATGATTAATATTAATTCGACTTTGGATTATGCCCCCACACCGTTCTCGAAACGATACTTTTTCGACTAAGTTTTACTTTGATACAAAATGTTGCTACCTATTCTTTCCTCTAGGTTCATTTTAAAAACCCCACCGTGTGATCGATATCCGTATGTTTGTTGATAGGATAAAAATAGCCTCATTGAAAGCGTAAAAGAGAAATATAACGAGGCATCTTTCCTTTCGTCAAAATGAGAAAAGTTTTTTTTTTTTAATTGCTGGATATATTTTATTCCTAATATAATCATACATTTTCCGTGCACTGGAATAACTAGACGTGGTTTGGTAAACATTACAAACTTATTTAAAAGTTGTAACATATTGTGACGGTTATGCACTCGCAGTTATTATCTATAATAAATAAGATAAGTTTTGTTTACAGTTTACTGAGTTAACCCATTAATGCCTGACATTTATTTTTCCAAAGATATTTTGTATACTGGTTACAAACAGTGTTTAATGGACAGGAAAAATAATTTAAAAAAAATCAAGTAAAAAATAATTTTTTTATTAAGGAAAAAAAATCGTCTCTTAAAAGTTACGATAGACTCCAGAGGGTACATACTTTTTTTACCAAATTTTTTTCTGCCTACTATATAATATTTAAAAAGAGATTTTATAAGAAGAAATAAAATCAGAAATTAACATAAACTGGGAAGCTGGGAATAACTTTGAAAACTTAGCAGACTGAACGATGTAATTTTTGATAAAGATCATATTAAAATTGCTACAGAACACACTTTACAATGGTTATGTGTTGCAATCTGTTAATAACGAATTGAAACAATACAAGGTACTAATTGAACTCTATTATTTTGTTGAAATGTTCATTTTTGGGAAATTCACACACCTCTTTTGGACCGTCTCTAAAAAGGGATGCTAGGCATTAATGGGTTAAAAGAAATGACAGATAGAGTACTTTATATTTGTTTAGGGAAATATAACGAAATTTCTCTTTCGGGTCAGAATATAAAAGAAAGAAAGAAAGAAAGAAAGAAAAACCAAAACGCATTTTTATTTTCTATTACCATATGTTTTCTTTGTACTGAAATAGAGTGACATAATCTTGGAAAACATTTAAATACATTTATTTAAAAGATTTTTCTCTACGTAGTAATATATTGTGTTGTAGAATGCATTCATAGTTATTTTTACTAATAAAAAAATTGAATTAAAAATTTTTAATAAGTTATTTCAAGATAATCCAAATTGAGTACTTTATACTAAAAAATTGTATCGTTAAAAATGTTTTCTTAACATGCATTGATGGGATGCAGACTGTGCATAGAACTACAGTGTGGTTAAGCTCAAAGCCTTTAGCTTTAGTTTGGCTACCGGTGTGAAGTTTATTACCACCTGATCTCTTGTCGCTACTCCAGATGATAGATAGTTAGCAATGATACGCTGTCTCTGGTTGCCGTAATGTGAGGTGTAAGCCAATATTTTGAAAAGTGCCAATTTTAAGTTGGAGTTTCCTGATTAAAAAAACTTTTAGCAGAAAAAAAATAATATTGGATTTGAAGTCTAAATTGGGTCTAAATGCAAGAAAATAAAAGGGGGAGGTCAAGGAAGTTATTTACCCCCTCCTTAGATTACTCACTTTTAAGCCGTTACAGATCTAATGAGTGTTACAGATCTGGTGTTAATATGAGCTACTTATGAGTTTATGCTTTCAGTCTTCGTTAATACCTCTAAAAATGATATCATTTCCTTGTATTTTTAACATAGAATTAAGATAGTTATACTAAAATATATATATTAGCTAAAAAATGAAATTTCATTATAAAAAAGCATTTTTCGGAAGTAAAAACGAGCGATAAGGTTTTTAGATAAAATAAATTATGAGATCACCAAATCCAAGTTAATAAAACCTTTGTTTTGTTTTAAAACAACACACAAGTTCAACTTTTTCAACCTATAACTCTTCTGCTTGCTTTTGTTTAATTAGTTGCAGAAAATTTAATTTCTTGATCAGAAACTCAAATTTAGCATGCTAATTATTATCTATATTTGAAGTTAAACATCAACGTAAATAAAGCACAAATCAGATAGAAAGTACAGCAAATAGCTATTTCAAGGCTACAATGGAGCCCCTTCCTCAGTGCAAGAAGCTCAGCAAACAACATGAAAGCTGTAAGAGAACTGAGCGCGAAGCACGCGGGCCCCGGTAAAGGTTTATGTTCCGATCCTAATATAGTAGTCACTAAGGCTGACAAAGGAGGTCAAGTTGTTATTCTGGACAAAAGCTCATATTTGGATAAATGTAAGGATTTAATTGAGGTTGGTCCATGTGTGACACTTCATAAAGACCCGAGTACTAAAGAGGCCAACTTGATTAGAAACATTGTGAAGGCTTCTCCTATCATGAGTGATTCTTCAAAAAGGTGTTTGATGTGTTTGATTCCTTCTGTTGCACACTGTGCCCGATTTTATGCTTTACCAAAGGTCCATAAACCAAACGTTCCTCTTAGGCCAATTGTTTCAAACATTGGCACAGCTTCTTACAAACTAGCTAAGCATTTAGTTTCCATTTTTTCTCCTCTCTTGACCAGCAATTCTTTCACTGTTAAAAATTCCATTGACTTTGTTCAGAAGTTACGTTGCTTTAAGCCTCACGGCGTAACGATGGCTTCTTTTGACGTGAAATCACTTTTTACTAATGTACCTGTTATTGGAGCACTGGATTGTCTCAAATTGAGGCTCCAGGAACATCATTTTTCTAGTTTTGAGGTTGATGAACTTGTTTCTCTTACTCGTGCATGTCTTGAGCAGCATACTTTTGTATTTGATGGGGTTTACTAACGCATGTCCGAAGGTTTAGCGATGGGTAATCCTTTGAGCCCTATTTTAAGTGACATTTATATGCACTACTTTGAGGTAAAACTTTTTGAAACCATAAAGTTTCCGTTCTATGTTCGTTATGTTGACGATTGCTTTGTTTTGCTTGACCAAAACCAAGTTAATAATGAGCTTTTACTTTCCACTCTTAATTCTATCGATCCTTGCATCCAATTCACTATTGAAATGGAAATGGAAAGTTCTCTTTCATTCTTGGACGTTTTGATTACTAAAAGTAATAACGATTTTATGACTTCAGTGTATCGAAAGCCCTTTGCTGTTACACTACCTCCTCACAACTACTCTTCTCATCCTCGAAACCAAAAGTTGGCCTCATTTAAGGCTTTTGTGTTTCGTGCTTTGAATATCTGTTCTTCATCCAGTTCTTTAAATACTGAGCTTTCTTATTTAAAAGCTGTGGCTTTTGATCGGGGTTACTCGCCCAAGATTATTGATTCTATATATAATAGGCTAATAAAGACCTCTCATTCTAGCAAGGTTTCCGATTCTACGGTTGGTTACACCATTGTTTTGCCTTTTTATCCAAAAATAAGTCATAAAGTTGCAAAGATTTTGAAAAAGTTTGGTTTCGATATTTCTTTCTCTTCTGTGAACAAAATCAAGTTTACAAACTTGAAGCATCCCATTGATTGCCAAAGCAACTGGGGCATTTATAGCATCTCTTGCAAATGTGGACTTAGCTATGTAGGCCAGACTAAACGGCCTCTTAAGCACCGTTTGAAAGAGCATGAAAATTATGTTAAACATAAAGAACTAGCACGCTCTTCCATTGCTCAGCATTGTTGGACTTCTGGTCACTGCTTTGATTTTTCTTCGGCTAGAATTATTTGTAAATGTTCGTCAGTTTATGACCTCGATTTTTGGGAAGCTTACTATATTTGGAAAAATTCCCATTCTCTGGTGAATGATTTTTCCAGTGTTCCATTTTTCCCTGACATCTGGAAGCAATTTTTATAATTTCGTCTTCTAGTGTTTTTCTCCCGCGCTTTTTTCTTTCCCCTACTTTCCTTTGCTTTCTTCCCCATTTCTTCGCTCTCCTGGCTGTTTCGCTGATCGCTGATTGGTCGGTGTTTTCCCGCTCCTGTCGTGAGTTCAAGCGCACTGGCCCATTTGTTATAAATACCGGGGCCCACGTGCTTCGCGCTCAGTTCTCTTACAGCTTTCATGTTGTTTGCTGAGCTTCTTGCACTGAGGAAGGGGCTCCATTGTAGCCTTGAAATAGCTATTTGCTGTACTTTCTACCTTATTTGTGCTTTATTTACGTTGATGTTTAACTTCAAATATAGTTCAGCACAAAGCTTATTTGATCATTTTTCATTTTGTTATTATCTAGTTATTTAGCGAAGTTATGAAAAATTGATGCACCAAAAAAAAATAAATAAATAAAATAATAATAATTAATTAACTTAATTTCTGCAGTGTCAATTTTTCTTATTTTACTAACTTCTATTGTCAGGTCATACAAACCACAAATGAAGCAGTTGTGCTAAAACTAATTGCTTTTGTTTTTTAAGAACAAAAATATTCAATATATATGGCTACACCCCATTCTTTTCGCTTTTTAATAATAAGGAAACGTGAGAGTCAGCTCGGTAACATATTCGTTATTTTTTACTATTACCGCTCTGACTGTTACCGATCTGACGAAGGTTTAATTTTATTGCCGAGACGATCGCGTTAAACCAAAATCAAACACATAGTTTTTTCACTTGTAATCAAGGAATGTACTTATATGTAAAATAACTTAATAAAGCAATTAATTAATAAAGCTTATAATAAAGCAAGCTTTCGCGGAAAATTACTTTTTGACAAGTAATTGAAATACTAGTGAAAACTCCCTTGGGACTCAAATTAGCACTTTTCTAAATATTAACTCGTGTTTATTATATGCTTATAGTGTTATTCTTTGCTTAAAAGCAATTAAATAATCCAATAATTAAAAAAAACAATTAAAATAGAGCTATATGAAATTGAAGAATGAGCTGTTGGGTATCTGTCTGTTTTTCAGTTGGTTTTCTTTGTCTCCCCGACGCGACGATTGAGCGAATACCTCTAAGTACTGAGTATATAGTGCGCAAGCTGGAAAATTAACATACAGTATGGCTTTATCTTTTAAAAATAATTGCCTCTGTGTTACAGAAAGTAAAGTTTTATGTTTGAAAACCTTTAAAAATTTTAAATTGAAGAAAAAAGGAAGGATGAAATATTGCTCGATAAGTCAGAATTTATATAGGTGAACATTGAAATGAAAAATGAGAAAAAAAACGTGTAAATTGAGTTCGCTAAAATTTCGTTCAGAAGAATTGCAAGGTGCAAATAAGAAAACTAAAATAAAATACGTTGCAAAACTGAAGCTACGGATTCCTGTGAAGAATTTTTATTCAGTTAATGAACTTTTGGAATTATGCAAAAAATTGAAAAGCAGCCAGGACATATAAAGATAAATGAGTTCTTAGAGTAGACGATAATCTAAAAAAAAAAAGCATACTTAAAGCTATTTTTTCGCTTTTAATTAAGGCCAAACTTTAATATAATTGAATTTGTGTTCTTAATTTCGACAAAAAATTGAATGATAAAAAATAAAATGCTGATTTTTAACTTCCCGGAAGTTTTGTTTGATAAATGTGTACGGGTCAACTACAATGTAAAGACTTTTAGTAGTGTTAGTACCATTTGCTCTTTCAAGGGTAAAATCGTTCTTTAAAGCGATATTAAATCTTGTTTAATTGATCTTTTAAAATATCTCAATTTAAACTGCAAAAGGGTGAGACACACTGGTTTACCCCCCCCCCCCCTGGTTGAATAGGAGTGACAAATACTCTTTAAAACCTTTTTTTTTTTTAATATTTTTCAGAATGAAAGGAATGATTGAGAGAGAAATAGAGAAGACTATCTGCCCAGTGTAACAAATTGACACATGACAGAAGGAATGTAGTAGCCCGTTTTTTTAAGTAGTTTTTTGAATAACTGCAAAATTATGAGCTAATAGTGGATTTTTTTTTAAATGGTGTCTTGTTTTTGAAGTCTGGGGAAGTATTACAAAAATTACTGCTTACCCACAGAAAAAAAAAATTTTTTTTGAGTAACAGTATGTGATGATGAAAAGTTGGATCAGAATTCTGCTGAAGAAAAACCCTATTAAAGCAATAAATATTTTCTGCACAAAGGTGTGTATTTATTTCCCACTATAAAGGTATTTTTTCGGCCCAGATTGAAACTAATGCGTTTGTTTTGTAAATTTTTGAAACAGAAAAGTATATAAAGCAGTGAGTAATCGCCTCTTCATATGTTTTGGCAAAAACAACAGGAAATTTATGATTTTTAATAAAGCTTATCAATTGTAGCTATAATTTAACCGGTACATAATACAAGTATTAATGTTCTTTTGGAATTTATTTTTTAAGAACTAAGTTCTTAGTCTTAAACCAATTTATAAAGTAAAGGCAAAAGTCTGCTGCACAGCTTATAAAGAAAATTTTAGCTCACAACAAAATGAACCAATACGAGACCAATATTTTTCTTCCTGCAATGTTTAAGAATACACATTGGTTTAACTACGTTTTATGTTTTCCCATTCGCGTTTACGAAAGTTTAAAAAGTTTCAAACCCCATTCTAAAAGCCTTTACAGACAAGTAAAAAATCAACATAGGGAGAAATATTGAAACTAAGCAGCAGTTTCAATTCTTTTGGGAAAAAAAGTTAGAACCAAAGAAAGAAGAAGAAAAAAAATAAATGTATACATTTGAATTTTCCAGGAAAGATGGGAAAGAAACAAAGAGTGAGCTAAAACCGAAAATATGCATCTTATTTTTTAAATGTATGCGTGCATACATTGACAGACTCATGCATGGGTATATGTATTAAAGAACCGAAAAAAATGACTGCGCAAGGAGAAATAATGAGCAAAAAAAGGTGGAATATACCACCTGATTACATACATTTAAAGAAAAAATAATTTAGTAGCACAAGAAGAAAAATATATTTGGTATATGATAATTATAAGTCAGCAAATATATCAATGGCTGTAAACTTGCTTATTTTACAATGTCCAAAAAAAAAAATCGCCGATGAGTGTTAGCCCCTGAACTAAGCACAGGGAAATTTAAATGAACGAATAACGAGCATCATTTTTTTACTGTTCCCCTCATTCACATAGACGCGTCTTAACTGGACGTTTGACAAATTCATAGCAACCGAGGGCAGACAGGACCATGTATGTTGCTTATTTTCTTCGCTAGATAAAATACAGTATAATCCAGAGATTAGAAAGTATATAAAATAACCATCAATTCAAAATAAATGAAGTTGTCAAGATGCTGTTAACAATGAGTTAAGTGTAAACGAAAGGGGATTTTTTTTTTAATTTTTCAAAGAGAAAAAAAAGTGGGATAGCATTTTTTTAATCATCTGACAGACAGCTTTAAGCGTATTGCATTTGAAGGTTACGAGTCCGCTTAAAAGTATTCCAATTGCCCTTTACGACACCCAAAGAATCTGTACCTTTGAATATGTGGAGAATTTCGATAATCGTAGCACAGGTCATTAGCTCTTTAAACAGCGTTACTGTACTCACCGTAATATGCTGGTTGTGCTATCATGACACTTTACTTATTTTTACAATAAAGTTTAACAGATACATTTCGCCAAAAAAAACATACGGATCTTTTGTTACTTTTTTGTAATTTATGGGATGATTTTTTTTTTTATTAGTAAACGCAATGCAATGTTGTTTTATGCATAATAATCGACGCTGAAAAGAATAGGGCTAAAGAACATTTCTTTTCAAAATGATGTCCAAACTCACTTCGTTTGCAGACTGTTTGGTCATCATTTGGAGTTTTAAAATAAAATTAATTCGATATTATTAATTTATAAATACATATATTGACATAAATTTAAATATTTATTGCGTAAAACTGATAAAAATTAGTCCAAACCAAAATTACTTTAAAAAGTTACAAAAGTATATTATACACTCTTAAAAGTGTGCCGCTTATATGTACGGCACAAGAGAATTGTGCCTTATATTACTTACATATCAGAGGCACAAAGCGTTAGGTGCCTTTGATACATACAAAGAACAACGAGATGAACGGCACGGACAGGAAAACAAAACTTTTTAAAGGCACACTGAATCGGCCGTGCCTTTTAAATTCCCACTACGCAAGTTTTAAGCGGCACATCGTCTATTCACGCTTTGGGTTTGAGGTTATAGCTGATCACGTGGCCCGTATGTTTATTTCGTTGGTTTATTTTCAATGCTGGAGATAGCGGAAAGTTCGTTATCGCAAAAATTCAGGATTAAATGTATTCTTTCGTCGTTTTCAAGCAATATTATTAGTTTGAGCGAAATAGTTTTATATATTGCATTGTTGTTTGATGCGGATGTAAGAATAGGGAACGAAAATCAAGTTGTAGTGTAGAAATTTGATCGTTCCATGCCTTTCCTTTGCAAGATTCATCGTTTGAAGAAACGGCAAATGAAAAGTCAGTCGGGTGCATTTTGTGCAGAATAAGCATTGTATGGTTTGCTCTGAACACTTACTATCAGAAGAAGATTTTATTTATCTGTCCATCCATTATGCATTATTAATTGCCGAGGCATAAACTGTTGTTTCAAACGTCTTCCTATGGAAACATCGATAACAAAATGGGCAGCAAAAGAGTGTGTTAGTGTTTTTAAAATCTACATACTCCTTTGCTGATCTTTTTTGTGCTGTATGTTGAAATTTTGTGCTACGACAGGTATGTAAAATAGCTCGTCCAATTTATTTCTATTATGATTTATCAGCGTTATTTTAATTAAAATCTTAGTCTCATTTGCCATAATGGTTTAATATGTTAGATATTTGCTACTGTTTGTTGTTCCTGCAAAAAGCTCCATTGACAAAAGAAGTAATTATTTTTTAGTTGCATGCGCTTTATTATGATAAATATTGTCTCACAAGACTTTAAATTTATTGTACTACTTTTTAAAATATAGTAGGATTTTTTAAAAAATAATAAGTTATGATTTAGCATTTTTTTTTAAAGTTTAAAATTAATTTTAACTCAATTTGATAATATTTCGTAGCACTTCATCATGATAAAGTATAAATTCCAGTGCCGTATTTACGCATGGGCTTAATGGGCTATAGCCCAGGGCGGCACGATTGGGGGGGGGGGGGCGGCACTTTTTCCATGCAAAGTGAAGACTTTTTTTTTTTTTTTGGACAGCAGGGCTGATCGGCAGCGAGAATTACATCAATTAATTGAATGAAATACTGTTCTTTATTTAATAACGCTGGAACGCTGGTGGAATTTTTCATACAAAAGTATTGAACCGCAGGGGAAAAAAAGAAAAGAAGATAAGACAGGAATAAGACTAGAAAGATGAGAAAAAAAGACTGCAGGACAGAAAAAATTGTTCGTTAAAACCGGGTCTTGCTCGTTAAAACGAATTCTGTTCCTTAGACCTAACATTGATCCAACAAAATATTCTCGTTTCCCTCGTTGTTGATTTATAATAATGTAAGAGCAGATTTGTAGTAGTAAAAGTTGAGATTCCCAAAAGACGAATTTTTACCAATTGGCTGATTGTTAACAACCAACCAATTTCATGTTTAACTAGCTATGTGGCCGGGATTTGCACGGTTTACCTTGAAAATACATTTTATGTCAAGTAAATAAAAAAGTTTTTTTTTTTTAACAACTTTGAAATTCAACACCTCTAGGGGTGGGGGCGGCCAGTTTCAAAAGCCCAGGGCGGCCTCACGTCAAATACGCATCTGATAAATTCTCACAAGATTCTGTTGAATATAAATTTGTTGAACTTGTTAAAATATAATAGGATTTTTTTCGGCAAAAATAAGTAAAAAAAGACTATTCTCGTAGAAATTGCAGATTCAAAACTAAATATTTATAAAAGAAACTTTGCCTCTGTGCATTAAAGTTTAAATTCACTAATTTTCTGTATCGCAGCATTTATTTATTAAATTTAATAAATTTTAACTTAGTCAATTTTCATGTGACCTTTATTATGGTAAAATACTTTATCACGAGATTCAGTTGACTTTAAATTTACTGAACTTGTTATCTTTTAATGAGATTTTGTTACACAAAAATACAACTTTTAGTGAAATTTGTTCGTCAAACAATTTTTCTTTAGCAGGCCGAGTACTCAGTGATCAATTTAAATCATTTTTTGGATCCGTATGACATGTTCCTAGTTATAAAAAACTGTTATGATGTTTTTGAATTGTAACAGAAGTTTAAATGTGTTTAGATGTGATTTAAGGAATCTTGCAATTTTTATCGAGATTGCATGGAATGATCGGTTATTATCCTGTACGTAATAACTAAATTTGAAACTACAGCATTATAAAACATCAAGTGTTTGTTCTCCCTAAAAGATACTATTTTGCATAAAAGGTTAAAATCATTCTATATTTTATAGCATTTTCATTTATTACATTTAATAAATTTTATACCAAAGCAACTAAAACTAAAAATAGTAGAAATACCTTGTTTTGTTCCTATTCTCAATATTGTCTTTCAAAAAGTTACCTTTTAATTAAAAATGAATAAATTCAATCATGTAAGATTACCTTTGTTTCAGGATCAAACTGACAATTTGTTATGAAGTACTTATTTTTGCTATGTCGTACAATGGCAACAACTAAAGCTTAATAGCATTTTTTTTCTTTTCTTGTCCAATTTTCAGTTCTGTTGACAATATTAGCGAAAATAAGAGCTTATACAACAATCAAATCAGAAAATGTTTGAAATGAAGTATTATGCACAAGATTTTTATATTCTTTGGGAAACATTTTGTTTTGATATATCTAATTAATGTGTCATGACGAATTAAAACCTAAAAAAAAGTTTAAAACATGCAAGTACTGGGGTAAAAAATTAAGAAGTTACTATAAACTAACGTTGAAATTCTCCTTAATAAACCATTATTATTATTATTATAAACCTATAAGAGGCACAAATCCTTTTAAATGTGAGGCACTGAAATCAAAAATCAGAGGCACAGACGTTTTCAAATATAAGGCACTGAAATCTAAAATCAGAGGCACAAACGTTCTCAAATATAAGGCACTGAAATCTAAAATCAAAGGCACGGTATGTGCCTTTTAATTTCAGAGGCACAAACGGTGCCTTTCATTTTAAATGTGCCGCTTAATTTTCAGAGGCACAAAAATTCAAAATGTGCCTCTTATTTCAGAGGCACAGTTTTAAGAGTGTACCACTAAGTAAGAAAATGAAAATAAGAAATATCTTAAAGAAATTCATTTTCTAAATAAAATTTCTCTTTAATATCGATCACGCAGAGCTTCATCCAGCTATAAGTTGAGCAACTAGATGAGATTATGAGTTTTTCAACATAAAAATTTTCCCGATATGCATATGTCAATTTCTCCCAAACTCAAATATTGATTTACTTCATAAATATTTTGTACATCACTCATGAAGGCAAAGGAATTTTACTCTGGAATTTTTATGAGGATTATTCTCGTCTCGCAGTGGAATTTTCTAAAGCAATAGCGTAAGGAAACGATCAGTAATCAATTTCTATTACTATCTGATGTTTGGCATTCACGGCGAAACAAAGGCATTCATTGTTTCTTTAGAGATTCAAGAGAAGTAAAGCAGAGGATTAAGTTTATACATTACCTAAAAGATTAAATTTGTATCTTAAATTTTTAACCTCCTGGAGGGCGCATCTGACCAATCAGATTAAGACATCACAAGCCGGTGAGGGATTTCTTTGGAGAAAAACTTCCTTATGTATTTTTAAAAAATTAAATTACAGTTTAAAGAAAAAAAAAAATACGCTTTTCGAGATGAATCAAGCTATAAAGAGCTTTGAATCATGATATATTATAAGTTTACATGCATTTATAAAAATTACATCAACGTGTAATATAATTTAGCCTTTAGTATTAAGGGTAGTATTAAATATATTACTTTTATATTTACAAAGAACGTGATTGTTGAACGCCTTTTTCAATGTAAAAATTGTAAGCTTATGGAAATGTCTGTGCTTCCATGAGCTCACAATTTTTGCATTAAAAAAGGCGTGCCTTGCAACGCCGAAGCACGTGTCTGCAGTATTCCAGCGCATTTGTGCTTTTCAAAGTTGTATTTATGCTATTATACATTGAAGTAGCTTAATAGTCCAGGCTAGAAGGCCATATACCTAAAATTTTTAAATGTATGAGATTTTTTGGTGGTTTCTATATGAATTTGACCTGATGATTCCGAATCCGTTGAGTGCCAGACGCTAAACCTTGAGCACTTCTGTCAAACTGGCGAAATCCAATATGGCTGCTGTAAAAGGTATGCAGCAAATTTATGGAAACGTACGTGCAATGAAACATTTGATACACTTAAAAAGGATTGTACTCTTTCGTAAAAATACAATTCTATTGAAAATTAATATTTATGAAAAGTATACGAATAAAAAATTTATCAAAATGGTAAAATACAAGATGTCAGCCTAACAAATTGTAAGGTTTTATTTTCAGGTATAAATCATTTTTAAACCGTAATTTACATGAAAATAAAATGTTTTAACAGAGATAAATGTTTAAAATGATATGTGGGAGATAAAAAATGTGATTTAGCCTAAAAATAACACTGTCAAAATATTTAGAAACATTCCAAACTTGCAACTTCCAATCCTTCCAACGCCGAAACACACGTATGCGGTAGCATTCCTGCGCATTGTGCTGTTCAAAGTTATATTTATGCTATTATACAATTAAGTATATTGATTAAAAAAATCGTATTCTGAAAATTAAGGTTTCACTGTTTAAAAGTTTAGCAGCCCCACTTTTAGAGCAATCTCTAACTTGTGTGCCATCCCCTTGCTGCCCCCATTTCTCAAAAAATCTTTCTTTCAAAAACGCAAGTCCTGATACCAATTTATAAAGTGCATCAGTAAAATATCATTAGGCCTACATTTGTTTAAGTTTCAGAAGTAAAATGCAATAACGAGGAAAATTTATGATATCATCGACACATAAAGTATACATTTTACCTACGACGAACAGCATAAAGTTACTTTGTTTTCCCGAAAACGAAATTGAAAAACGTCCGCTTTGATCGATACCCACGTGCAAGCAGATAGGATAAAAATAGCTGTACCAAAATATAAAGGAGGAAAAGTAACAAAGTTTATTATTCGCACAGCTGAAACGAGAATTTTATGCTTGTTTGCGTCATAAACTCTTTTCGCTTACCTTAAAGTTACAATTACTTTAGATGAAAAGAAGTTTTTTTTAGAGTCTTTAAAGATAGTTATGTGATTTTTAGAAATCTAATGCCAAGCGAAAACAAGAGGTAGAAAACTGCTGACTCGTAGAAGAATCAATAAAGAACTTCAACTAGACATAGTCGAAATAAATAAAAATATCGCATATTTGTAAGTTGCTTCGAAGCTCAAAAGTTTCAACTTGCTATTTTGTAAAAAAATTAAGTTTTCTTTAAAAATATTTTTCGATGTCGTGTCTGAGAAGAAAACAGGCTTTTTGAACACTTTTAAGCATATCTACCAATATACATATAAATTACGAAAAACCAAGTGAATAATCATCTGGTAACTCCTTGAGCGTTAGAAAACATGTCACAAAGAAAGGTCCCTTTTCTTCTCGATTCGGCTGTTTTTGGAGAATAAACGGGCAGAAATAAAGGACCAGAATATTAATAACATTTTAGTAATAAAAAATGTGCATTGTTGTAAATGGAACTAAAAAATTTACTTTATCTTAAGTTAATGAAGGGACGCAGTTCAGTTTCATAATAAATTTTATAAAATGGTGTAGGGAGGCGCCATCTTTAAAGTTCGCCAGGAACTCAACCCCCCACCCCCCATTGATACGCCTTTAAAAAATAAATATTTACTCGAATTCTCTTCGCGTAAATATTGTGCGCAAATAATCATTTGATTGAGGGATGTATGCTTTTGCAAAATTAGGAATGTTTTACTTCGAACTATTAACATTTTATTTTACTGTTATTGTTTTTTTCTTTCTGTGTTACTTTCTTCTTTCTTTTCTTCTTTTTTTTTTGAAGTTTTATTTCAACCCGACCGCGTGTAAAGTTAAATGTTTAATCTTCAAAAACAAAAGGGTCATTCCATGTCAAGTGATCCAACGTTTTTTACCTTACATTTTTGTATTTCTTTCAAATTTGGCTCATCAATTGTACCCCTTGAGGTAATCAAAAGCCTCAATTTTTAGATTTTTATCTCTATTATTTTTTTCATTTATGAGACTTTGAACTTTGGAAAACCCTCGTTTTTCCATGGATAAGGGAAGATAAAAGGTATCATAACTCGGCACTAAATATAGATAGAACGATTTGGTAAATGATATTTTAAAGTACGTTAGTTGCCGCTTAATCTGATATGCAAGATTACTAATTTGATGAACATTTTCTTTTTCAAAAAATGAAATTTAAATTTCAAATTTAAATTTCTCGAAAAACATATAATGAATTTTTTTCAAAAAATTCTCAAAAATTCTTGTGTATTTTATCTATGTTTGTACAAATTTTTAGATTGGGATCTCAATGGCATCATATTTTTTTGAATTTTTGAATAAAACTGTATAGGAAAAAAATGATAATTTTTAGATTCTATTTATTTAAATACTAAGTTATCTTGCTTGTGATGGTCTAAAAAGTAGTAAACAAACATGAATATGTTTAAAGTGAGCTGGCATGAGCTTATAGATTTGTCAGGTTCACACCCTCACCCCTTCCTCCCCCGCACAACCACTCTTTTTTTAATTTAAAACTGTTCAAAATGTTAAAAAAATTCTTTGATACAAAATGAATAGTACACTTATTTAAAGTTGGTAAATGGGTTTACTTATAACTAGACGAAGTAACCCCTCCTCCATCCAAATATTCCATTAACGCTGTACTATTAGGACATCTAACCTGGGGATTGAATTGACTATTATTTTTACTCTAGGTAAGTGAGCTAGCATTAACTTGTAAATTGGTCAGCTCCCCCTCCCTCCCTTCCCGATCCAACCATTTTCCCCCAAACTGTTTCAAATGCTGAAAAAAACCCTTTTTGATACAAAATGAACGGTAAACTTATTTAAAGTTGGTAAATGGGTTTCCTTATAACAAGGCAAAGTAAAACCCTTCCCCCACCCAAATATACCATTAACGCTACATTAATATGACGTCTTACCAGGGGATTGATTTGAGGATTATTTTCCCCCTAGGTATATATTGTTTTTCAGACGAATTGTTTCTTTTTTCAATCCGACCTTCACAAAGTGTACTTTCATTCAATAGCTGAATTTAAACTTATGATTCATTTCATTACCTCCCCCAGCACCAATCTTCAATTTTGGAGGAAGAAAAGAAACGGTTTGCCTCAAGATCTTAACAAACAACAAAATAGCACTGTTTCCCCTTGTTCTCAAAATGTTTTCCCATTATTTTTACACAAAACTGAAAAGAAATCAAAGTATCAGGTTATATGTCAGTCCCCATCACTGCCATTCCTTTCTCTTATTGGACAAAGCTCATGGGCTAATAGGAGAGTATACAAGAGTAACAAACAGAACAAACTGAAACACTGCCAGACTAAAGCTTTAAAATGGGGTAAGGCGGGATGATAAAAAAAAAATTTGCAGCGGGAAGGTAGGAAAAGGGAAGGAGCAATCTGTACAGAAGTTAAACAACATGAGAGGTTATGATCAAAACAGCAGTGTTTGTTTAATATATGTATATAAATATATATAGCTGCATCACTTTCCTTTACAACAAAATGAAAAAGAAAGCAAACCTTTAAAAAAATTAAATAACAGCTGCACACTAGATAATGTGTGAAGATAGTTATGGGGACACAGACATATGATCTGATATTTTGATTTATTTTCAGTTTTGTGCGAAAAGAATAGAAAAAACTATGAGAACAAGGAGAAACAGTGCTATTTTGCTGTTCGCTATGATCTTGGGGCGACCCATTTATTTCCTCCCTTCAAAATTGAAGATTGGTGCTGGGGTAGGAGATGAAATGAATCATAAAGTTAAATTTCAGATATTGAATGGAAGTACACTTTGAAGTTCGGATCGAAAAGAAACACTTCGTCTGAAAAACAATATATATACCTAGGGTGAAAATAATCCTCAATTCAATCCCGAGGTTGGACGTCATAATAGTATAGTGTGAATGGTATATTTGGGTAGGGAGGGGGATACTTCGTCTAGTTATAAGGGAACCCATTTACCAACTTTAAATAAGTTTACTATACATTTTGTATCAAAGAGGTTGTTTTTAAAAAACATTTTGAACAGTTTTGAAAAAAAAAGAGTGGTTATGCGGGGGAGGGAGGGGGGGATAAAGCTGACAAATCTATAAGCTCATGCCAGTTCACTTTAAACATATTTATGTTTATTTACTACTTTTTAGACCATCACAAGCCAGACAATTTAGTATTTAAATAAATAGAATCTAAAAAATATCATTTTTTTCCTATATAGTTTTATTCAAAAATTCAAAAAAATATGATCCCATAGAGATCCCAATCCAAAAATTTGTACAAACATAGATAAAATACACAAGAATTTTTTAGACTTTTTTACAAAAAAATCATTATATGTTTTTCGAGAAATTTAAACTTGAAATTTTAATTTCATTTTTTGAAAAAGAAAATTTTTATCGAATTAGTCATGTTGCATATCAAATTAAGCGGCAACTAACGTACTTTAAAATGTTTTTTACCAAATCGTTCTATCTGTATTTGGTGCAGAGTTATGGTCCTCTTTATGTTCCCTTATCCATGGAAAAACGAGGGTGTTTCCAAAGTTCAAAGTCTCATAAATGAAAAAATAATAGAGATAAAAATCTAAGAATTGAGACTTTTAATTACCTCAAGGGGTACAATTGATGAGCCAAAGAAATACAAAAGAAATACAAAAAGGTAAGGTAAAATTTTTCTCAGATTTTGGATCACTTGACGTGGAATGACCCAATAGCAATCACTACACTAACAAAATCAAAGTTTTGCAAGAAAAAGATAGGAATTATAGTCATGATGAACAAAATCCAATAGAACTTGAGACTTCATCTCAAACAAACATGTTCAATTACGCCATTACAAATTTAGATTCACGAACCCCATTTCGTACCTCTTGCCAACACTCAGGGATTCGCAAAACACCGGTGGAGAACTGATGTTCAAAACAAATTAAAATTTGACAAACTTTATCACATATGACTCACCGATAGACGATTCATCTTTTTTTTATGTACTAGTGTACTAGTATTATAAATGCTTATTAGCCAGCACCGACTCAATTGAAATAAACTCAGGTCGTTTAAAAATTCCACCTCTGACAGATTTCTATCCCATCTGTCATGTATCCGCTACAGCCAAACGCAATAAATGTGAAAGACAAACGAATAAAAAGAGAATGGCGAGAATGATTTCGACCGCTCCTGCGTGACAAAGAACTAATTTTATTGATTCCTGATTAGTTAATGTGGCAGGAAACTGACTATGAAGCGTATTGCATGCAATTTATTTCCATTTGTCCAAGAAAGTTCTTTTGGCACACGAGAAGAAATACTAAGTACTAAGATTACTGTTTTCATTATCGTACTATTAGGATAAGAACAATGCAGAGGTCATAATTAAATCAATGCGATAAAGCTCTTTGGGGCAGCTATACATTAAACGAAATGTAATCAGCGTAAATCTGGGGTATAATCATTAACCTTATCTACCGAATGAAACAATCTTGACAAATTTACCATCTACAGTAATATTGTCTAATTCTCTTTCACTAACTTTTTTATAGGCACATATCTGGTTAAAATTTGGAAATTTCTTTCGTCGAAACTTTGTTGAATTAATTCATTGAATCACTTGAAATAGATTGGCGGCGTCATTAAGAGCTGTAAAAAATTATGTTTTAAATGATACATTAAATGTTAGAGCTTTAGACTCTCAATGATACGAAAGCTTTACAGGTTAAATTTCTAGCTTTTATTCTGACAAAAGTGTGATTTTGTCAGATGTCTTTACATCCATAAGCTCGTATTTTATGCATTGAAACGGTCGTTGCTCGTAACGCCGAGAAACATGTCTGCGTATTTTTGCTTGTTTAACGTTGCATGATTTGCTTTTATTTTTAAGTACAAAAGTATTTATATTTTCTCAACATCCCTAGTGTTTGTAATCTTCAATTTGACGTTTACAGGTGTTTAAGACTACTTAACTGATTAATTTTTGGTTTCAAATATTTTTTTAATCAAAATGCACTTGAAAAATAAACCAATAACTACCGCTAAGAAAGCTCAATTTGTCGAGAATGTTTAAAAAATACATGTTGGAAAATTTGAACTTTCAGAAAACGTACTAAATGTTAAAATAGAAGTAATAACAAAATACCTTTTCGCCGATTATGCTTTGGAACAATTCCTGCTTTAAATAAAAAGCAGATGAAAGGCTTTGGCTTACATTTGGAGCTTGAGTGTCTTTAAAGTACTGCCTAGCAATAACTATAGAATGTCAACCAATAAGAGTTCTAGCCAAATTTTTTCATTATTATCCGGAAACATAAGTCACTTACTTTATTAATTATATTTCATAAACTTTAATAAATATGTTAATCTTGATGTCTCATAAAGCTATACTCCACAGTGCTGGTTTCATTTCATTCTTGTGATCACCGTGCGCACAACTACGAATTTCATAAATATATGTCTGCAAAGCTACCAAAATACTTTCGTTAGTTTGCAGTTCAATTTCATGCATTATTAAAGAACTAACATACATCACTTGCTGCAGAAGGACGTAGGAACCTCATATGATGCAAGAAAATTGCAATATTCTGCTTCAAGTTTCAAAATCTATCCACAATTGTGACCCAAAATAAACCTTTCAGTAGCATCATACTACATTTATTAATGCTTGAAAATAAGCACTTATCATAATGAATACAGATGTAAAATTTAATTATAAGTAGTCTTCACGAATTATTTACATGAACTAGTTCACAGCCAAGCACTTTGCAATACTTCGTTCGTTCGTTCGTTTTTGGGCTATATGCCCAGGTTTTTGGATGAGGACTATAATCTAGTGTTTTTTCTCCGTTACATATGATTTTTATTACATACATCTTGTACAGACAATTTGCAATACTTCAAAAAATGGAAATCGCTTCAAAAAGCATTTCTCCCAAGATGGTTGTAGTCAATAAAGTATTTTTAAAGTATGACAAAATCACCATCTTTTTACTTAGGTGCCTTTCAGCTGCCGTTGTCTTAAACTTTTTATTTTTATACAGAAGCC
This sequence comes from Uloborus plumipes, assembly GCA_038373865.1. Taxonomy (NCBI): domain Eukaryota; kingdom Metazoa; phylum Arthropoda; class Arachnida; order Araneae; family Uloboridae; genus Uloborus; species Uloborus plumipes. Next base: position 118,614 of record JAXGGA010001682.1, read on the forward strand.
ATCAGCTTCGACATACATGAGAACTGCGTACTATGCGCCTTGCCTCCTGACAAACACAGGACGGATTTACGGCACAGAGAGGCTACCAATAACAACCATTCGCAAGGCGGGACTCGAACCCGCGAGCTCTTGCTTACGAGGAGAATACACTAAGAATACACTACATCTAGGACACCGAGGCCCTTTCTCTTGAATTTGTAAACAATAAACAGTGGTTGCCATACTCTTAATTAAAACATTAATGAAACTGAGCAGGTTTAAGTTTTTGAAAACCGGTAATCGTTATGACTAGTAGCATGAAATGGAAGCACTTTTTGAGCTTTTAATTAAAAAAAGCAAAAATGCTCTCCCTAAGCTTTGTATTTTCATCGATATACTTCATCGATATTCTTCATCAGTTTCCATCAATGCTTTCCTTTACACTAAAGATACGACTCTAGACTTTTGAAAAATATAAAATTCAGCGTAAAGAGACTTGTCAAAACAAATGAAAGGAAACAAATATCGAACAAAAGAAAAAAAAGTTCAAAGTACTAAAATGGGACAAAAGTTTTTTATTTGCAACAAAATCCTTTCAGCCACTACATAAAAAGTTTTGTGAAGAATTTTTCAAATGCAAGAAAGAAAGCCATAGAAATTTCAAGTAAAATTCACATCGTAAAATGTTCTTGGTTTTGTATTTCATATCAACGCCTATAATTGCATGTAATTTGTAATACTCAAAATAGTGAAACTGTGATTTCTTTTCCGTTTTACCAATTTAGGAAATCGTTCTTTTTTAACCCTTAAAATAAGATACTTATTTTGAAAAAGGAAGCATACACATTGACAAAACAAAATAAACAACATTGCTTCAAAAATTAAAATTGAAAAATTATTTGATGTAATATTACCGGTTTTTATGTTAACCTTCGTGGGTCCCTCCCATTTCAGTTACACTCAAGACCCTTGGGGTCATAAACGACCCCAATGCTTCCTGTAATTAATTTATTATGATTATTGAATGTTACATGCATTATTTGAGTTCACACACTTTTTAATGCTTAAAAAGATACAATCAAAGTAAAATTTAGTTTATGCATTAAAAATTAAAATTTTAGAGCAAAACTTACAATAACTATAGATTTATTTACAACTGTTACAGACTTGAAAAAACATGATTTTTTGCAAGTGAATTTCTAACACTTATGACATTTTTCGGTGCATTTTCTGTCAAGTTCTCTTGGAAAAAAGTTGCAACGTCCTTTTTTTTTTGGCATTCTGGGGAAGTGACCCCAAGGGTCTTGTGTACAAAAAATGCAATTCGGGAAAAATAAAATACAATAATAGCATTATTTTGAATAGAAAACTAGAAGAATAAAAACCACAAAATGCCATTAAAAACAAATGGTTGATTAACAAGACATATTAAACAGAAATTGCATAGGGGTCACATATGACCCCAAGGAACCCACGGGGGTTAAGATAAGTTTTGCTGGGTTAGTTCAAAACAGACAATATACTTAAGCAAAAACAATTTGGTTCGTATTACACATTACGCTGGAAATGTTCATGTCAAGTTACATTTGATGCATAGCACTATTTGTAAAGCTAATCTGTACTAGCCTGAGAGCCAGATGTTCCTTTTAAAGATTTAAAAGACTTTTAAGGGATTCTTTTAAGCTCTCGCCCAGAAGTTTCAAAACTAGACACGACAGCCCCCTAAGGATCGATTTGGCTGTTCAAGAGGGAGGGGTGAACAAATGAAGTGCAAAAGGGGGTAAAGCGCATTTAAAAGATAAAAGGAAAAAAATAAATGCCAATAAATATGAAAACTGAAAACGCACTGATACCCGATTGCTTGTTTATTTCAAAAAGATCTAAGTATTTAGTTACTAACCATTCACGGTCTGCAAATGGTTAGTAACTAAATACGCAGCCTCGTTTGAAATATGTAAACAATACTGCATTCTCCGAGACCGGCGATCATTCTTTAATGTGGCACCACTATCTTCAAAGGCCCGTTGCCACGACCCTTAATCTTCTCCCCATTTGATGGGGAAACTGAAACCAAACTTTTCAATGCCGATCTGCACCGGAAATTTAATTTTGCCGCAAGATAACTCATGCGCAATGAGTACTAGAGGGATCTTTTCATGCTACGTAACCATACGATATTGACGCTGTGAATATTATGCATCTTGAAAATCAAACTGGAACCGGGTTTGAACTTGCCACTTAGAGCGTTACAGATCAGCGTGTTAACCACTATTCCATTCTGTCGGCCCACCGGGGTAAGTGCGAACGCACACTAGGGAGCAAATAACAAGATTGTTTGTGAAAGTGAGGTTCTCTGAAAATCTAAATCTTAAGATGGTTAACGGTTGGAAGATTGTTCCTGCAGTTTTGGAGATCAGTACGAACGTCCCTTGAAATAATTCTAAAAAACGAAACTTTAAAAAAATTTAATAGACAAAGAATATGATCATAAAATGAGTAAGCCGGAACTAATAGCTTATACTAATGTTAAGGGATTTTACATATGTCATCTTTAGCACTTGCAAAAATGAGAAAGATCACTTCGATCACCAAGAAAGAAGAAAAATAAATTTGTTATTCAACAAAAGAAGTTTAAGAGACAATTCTTAAAATAATAGATGGACGAAAAAAAGGTGTAATTCCTCTATAAAATTCCTTTTGGATTATTTTCGAGTTCCCATCGTTCCCTTTACGTGAACATTAAAATGACGGTTCTTATTGCCTTTATCAGGGGTCATAAAAATAAATTATTCCAGAACAACTCGTTTCTACTTTAAATGATGGGAATGTATGACATTAAATTGCTCTGAAGAGGGATTTTTTTTTATTTATCTTTGCTTCTTCCCTACTAATACTTGTATGTATATTTAAATTTCCTGAATTTTTTTTTTACTTTAATATACAAAGTATTTAGGTAAGTTATGAGGCGTTTAAGGTACAATACCGAGTAACTATTAAAGCAAAGTCAGCGATAATTTTACTTTTTATGCATTTTTTGTATTCTTACACACAAGTTAAAGTAAGTTTGTATTTTTATAACGATGTATTTTTTAAAAGAACTCTGGTTGCTTTTTGAAAGCAAAGTAGGAATTATTTTTAAGAGATCAAGTGTGCCTACATGTGAACTAAATACATTCCGCGTTAAAGAATTCCCAATTATAATTCACTAATCAGAAAACAGTTAGTGATTTTAAACATTATGTTTATATTGCGGATTATAAATTGTTGTTCATATTTCCATTTCTACAAAGAACATGAAAAAGAAACTGTTACCTTAGAGAAGTTAAATCTTCACGCGATTTTTCAGTGAGTCTCAGTCGTTTTGTTCCCTTCATAATTACTTGAAGCGAGTTCAAAAGTTTGTTTTTGGTGTATGTGTATGTTCAAAAACTCATCATTTTTATTATTAATGAATAATTAAAGGTACTATAGAGTATCTTTCAATCACCTCTTTGGGGAACAGCCAGAAGACACAGAAAAAACAAATCACTAGAATAAGGAGCCCATTGAAACACAGGTTCGACAAAATCGCTTAAACCAAATACTAAATGCGAGAAACGAGCTTAAAAATCGTCACCGAAAGCTGTCTGCATCTCCTGATTTGGGTTTTGTTGAATGTCGCAATGCTTCGGTCATTCTGTCTTTTCTAGAAATTTAGAGATCTGACAAAAAAACTACACACTACATCGGTCAAAATCTGTAGACCAGCGTATTGACGAACTGTAAAAAACAAGTGCATTAACACAAATCGCGAGCTTGGTTCATATTCAAATTTGCACACAAAAAAATTCTAATGCTTTTCTAGCAGCCCTAGTATATGCCAGAGTGTATTGTGGTTCTTTTTAGATTTAGTGCTTTCCTAGACAGGATGTTTGTCACTTAAGCGATTATTAGCACAAAACTGTCAAGTACGTTCTATAAAACGCACGAACTTCAAAACATTAGACATATATTTGTAGCAAGTTGAAGTTTTGTCAACTTAAAAGAAAATAAGATATTTCTTGAATGTGTGGATGACAAATAAAGAAAGACAACTATTTATACATGGGTGGTTGGTTTCGTGTTATAAATAGAGAAATAAATAGGACCGAAGGTCCTATGTACAGCATCAGCGATACGAAGACAATTTTCTTCGTATAAGTCTGGCCACGGATTGTCACTTATTTGTTGCAATTTTGCCAGGATAGCGGGACATTTGAAAAGGTGGTCGGGGCTTAGTTCTGTGTCTGGGCAATTTTTGCAGAGGCAATACGTCCTTGTCCCGTCTTCATGTATCTTCATCCCCCTGAAGTGTCCTGTCATAAGTCCTGTTAAAGTACTGGTGACGGTTCTATTGGTACTGATTTCTGGAATTAGGAATTTTATTTTGATTTTTCTATCAGTTAGTTTTGCTCTTGCCACCGAATTAATATCGCAGAGAGTGACTTTGTTGGTATTTAATTGTCTTGTTTCTTTTGCCAAAGTATCTTCTATCTCGTTTTCAGTAATGTAAACATGCGCAGGAATCCACTGCATGATGCACTGTTTCTTCAAGTGAAAGATCTTATAAAGTGCTCGATATATATCCGTGATAAGTCTTGAAGAACTCCTTTGAATTGCCTGAAGAGCGGCTTTGCGGTCACTGAATATGATCAACCCTTTGGCTCTTTCATTTTCTTCAAGTTTTATATTCTCTTCGAGGGCTTTATGGATGGCAAAGAGTTTACAAGGACTATTTATACATATGTAGAGGAATTGAAAATAACACGTGCGTATTTGTTTAAAAATATTGCAATTATTCAAGTTCATGAAATCGTATTAAGTATATTCGAAATAGAAACACATTCATTTGCGAAAACTTGTTTAAGAATAAAAACAACACTTCTATTTAAGTTCGTTTATATACTTATTTCACATATTCCTTTCAGCATTTCCCGGAAGTTTATGCTGAAAGTAGAAAAAAAAAAAAACATTTTTTTTTAAAATAGTTGGAAAGTAAAACGTTTCACAATATAAATACAAATTGAAAGGAATTGTATGCTTTCAGAAAATAGCGCAAGAAAAATGTTGTATTTGTCTTCGCAAGCATAAAACGAATAGACGACTGGTATTCCTTTTTAAATGTTAAATTTTAGTTTGTAACGGTTCAAGAATATTTGCATTACACTGTACTTCTAATTAAAAAAAAAACCTTCTGAAAGCTATTTCCAGAATAAATTTACCTCTTTTTTGACTTATAGTAAATTACAATAATGTATTCAATAGCAAACAGGTTTTATTACAAAAGTTACCATATTTTCTTAGTATTGTATGTGTGGGATATAGATAAGTATGTTAGTTTTCTTCATGTTGAATGCTATCATAAAAAGAAGGCTTTAGAAAATGATGTTTAAAATATTTCAACAAGATTTGTATATGACTTTTTAACATTTATTTTAGTAAATCGATTAAATTTGACACGAAAAATGTCAAAATAAGAGTAAATATAAGTCATTGCGTACTGCTGTTTCGCCTCCATTGAATATGATAAGGTTCTTTCCATATAGGATTTGACAGTTATCTTCTCCCTTTCCCTTGTCATATGCTTCGTCATTTTACATAAGCAAATTGTTTTTTTAACACATAGTATTATACTTTTTATACCCCCCCCCCTTGTCAGAAACTCACGATATTACTACCCCCCTCCTACTCAAAGCATGACATCATTTGTGTACGACCACTAATACAAAATTTAAGAACACAGATTTTAATAAAAGAACTTGCATTCTTAAAACCCAATAAAGAGAATGTACATTCCTAGTATGAGTGGAAGTTGAGCCAACCATTTGAAGCTTTTCAAGCTATCGCTCAGACCACTTGGCCACCACTATCTATGGGTCACAGATGGAGCTATCAGTATTTACTCACGCAGAAACTTTCAGATTTTCCAGTACATAGTACTTTTTGGGAAGTTTCCGGTTGAGGTGTGTGGGAAAACACAGCAAAAGTTGCTGCAAAAATAGCAGCTTTTTTCGAAGTAGATAATTCTTTAAATGTTAACATAAAAATCTATTAAAATTTTCATAAAACTTAGAAATTGTTTTTCTATTCATATATTTATAAATTGACACGTTCAAATACAAATGTAGACGCACAAATGTCAGACCCATAACTATGTATCTACCAGTTTGACATTTAAGACATGTTTCGGGAACCCTTTACGCATCGTGGAAAAAATAGAATTCGTACAAATGAAATTACATACGGTCTCCTAAAGCTGCTCCGCCCCCTCAAAAAAGTTACCAAAGCTGATATTTTTGCATTAAACACATATTTAAAGCATGGCCATTTTTCTAAGATAACGTAAAATGATTTTTCCTTCTAGTTCGAAAAAAAAAAACTTTTTCTACATTATCTCAGAAATTTAGAAATGCTTCAAATATTTGTTTTATTTAAAGATGTAAGCATTAGAAAAAAAAATAGGTGTCAGCTCTAGGACACTTCATCTGAGGAATTGATATATTTTGCTGATAGAACTTTTTTAAATGATTAGGGTCAGCTAGTCTAAACAGAGTGTGCAGAGGATGCAACATCGACGCGAAAAAATTCTTGTTTAAAATAAAAATATCAATAGTTGTTTCATAATTAAAACAAAATAATTGACTATGAAAAGAATATGTGTATATAGTGGCGTGCCTAGGAGTTGGACAGGAGTGGCTCCTGTCATTGACGCAGCAGCCAGGGGCGGTATTTCAACCAATTTTTTTTTTTTAAATGTTGTTTAGGGGAAAATAATTTCTAAAAAATTGTAAAAGTATAAAATATTAAAGGAAAAAAACTCGTATGAACAAGAATCAGATGGGGAAAGAAATATTACTTAATTTTCCGTCCCCCCCCCCAAAAAAAATGTTTAGTAACGATTGCTTTTTGAACTTTTATTGATTTTAATGAATTTCTGTGAAATGATGGGGAAAGGCTGGAGTGCTTCGAACTAAAATTCTTGGGAAAGGAAAAAATCTCCATTTGCCAAATGAAATTCTAATTTTACCAAATAAAAGAACATGAGCAAGCACTATTTGTAACACATACATGGCATCTAGCGAGAAGAAACATCGGGCATCATTCGGAAACACTAAAAAGAAGCATATCGAAGTTGTAATATTGCCCATTGAATTTGCAGAAGAAGGAATTTTTTTTGGAAGGTCACGGTGACCTCCCATGACTTCCCAGCAAGACAGCTCTGAGGGAGAGAGGCGTAATTTTTTGCGTTTGCCACGAGGGCTAGAACTCATAGGTACGCTATCATGCACATCTAACATATCAATTAAACAAAATGCAAACCCAAAGAAATGCTTTAAACAGGATTTATAAACAAAAAGGCCTTAGCCTTTTCGTTTCCCCAAATGATAAAAACATGAAGGTTAGCCTTCCAAAAAGAAATACAAATTAAGAAAAATTAAATAACATTCTTCATATATGGGAAATTCAAACTAGCTGAAGTGAAAAAACCTCCTAGATTAATAGATGTAAGACAATTTACTATTAATATTCTTATATCAATTAATCTATATGGGTGAATATCAGGAAAAGTGCTAATTTAAGTCACAAATGAATTTCTCAAGCACTTCCAAATAAAGACCAAAAATTTTTCTTTTCCCATACAGTAAACTGCGTCGCACATACAATCTATGACAAAATTTTCAGGTTTTACTTTAATTTGTGACAATAGAACTCTTTTTATTGCCTCAATGTCATGTCGGCAACGCGTCACACATTCGAATCGCAAAGTTCAAAAAAATCCCGTGGATTATAAAACATCGCAGCAGAAACAAGTACAAAAGGAAATAACGTGTTTTATGTTAATCTATGACGTTTTACTCTTGAGATTTAGATAAAATGAATTTAGATCGATATAAAAAAGCAATTTCTGCTTGTCACAAGTTTTCATAACATGACGAGTGAACCAACTTCCGGAATGATAAAATCTAGACAAAACAATTTTTGGCGCCAAAAAATTACGCTGGGAGAGGCTCTAATATGTGATGTTTCAGTTCCGATGGAAAATTTTCACTTCGGCTGCATTAAATTATAGGTAAGATTTTTTCAATCTTGACTTTTCTGTTTCTACCAAATGAAGTGTCATGTCGGCAGCGGAATTTAAGACACAAAATAAAGTAATTTTTCAATTTATTTTTGCATAATGAAAAAGAAACCTATTGTCATGGACATATTAAGGTGTTTTTATTTTCGAATCTTCAATTAGGAATGTTCAGCTATCGTATTGCGGGAAATTTGTCATGTCGGCAGCGGTCATGTCGGCAGCGCCGAAGTAGAAGGTATTTGGTACGAAACTGATGCGTGCGTTACCGATGTTTTTTCGCAATTTTTTTCTTCGTATTATGAGTTTGTTGAGTTTTAAAGTACAAAGGTAGATTCAAGTGCATCGTTTTTCCTGCTAAATTTTCCCATTTTAGCAGTTTATTCATTGTTTTTTAAATGCTTCAAAAACATTAATTTTTCCGCAAAATTTGAGTTTTCACCAAAATTATTGCCTTTTTTCACCCTCTTTTCTTTTATATCAATATTTCGACCTTCGTTTCTAACTACTGCACCCAAAAATATAATTTTGTTTTAAAATGGAAAACTTAAGAACAGTTTAGTGAAAATCTCCCTCCTCTGCCAAACTCTGACTGTCTTGATCTAATTTCGTTTTTAAAGATTGTGTTAAGAATTTCATTTCATTTTTATTTTTAACTATTCACCTATATATCTGTTTGAAATAAAATTTGTCGCACTTAGACTTTAACTAACTTTTAATTAGTCTCTAATTTTATTTATAAAACTAAAAAGCGTTCAGGGTCTGAAAATGTATTATATTCTAAGTAATAATTATTTTGTTTTTTAACATAAAAGGTAGTGAAAGTGTTTACTTTTGTGCACTAAGTGTAAAATCTGTAATATTTGTCAGTTCAGTAGCGTTCTCATCATGTCGGTAACGCTCAAAGACAACCCCCCTAAAAGAGGGGTAAATGTTCACTTTGACCATGCCCCGAATTTTTAAAAAATATTGTTACTAATGTGTATTTGAAATACCCAATTAATTTAATTTTCTGAGTATCTTTAAAAATTGAAAATTTCCATGGTCAAATTGGCACTTTTCCTGATATTCGCCCATATATATTTAAGAAGATTAAGGGAAAGTTTTTCTACAAATTATACTTAAAACACAAAATATATATCTTAAGAAATTCAGCAATTGTAGTAGCATCTCTATAAATGAAGCAATAGTAATGGATACATTTAATAAAAATCGTTTCGAAAAATAAGTTGCTTAGGAATTTTAAATTAAATTGCTCGGATTTTTAAAATTTGCATTTAGAACGATGTGAATATGTGTCCATGAAATATGTGAGAACACCTGTGAAAATCGCATCGCTTGTTTCATTGATATTTATTTAAATGATCGGATACTGTATTTCTACTGCTGCGTGAAATTGGTACTTTATAATGTACTTTAATTGAACGTATTTACGTTTTATTGCCCCAAAATCATACTTACAGTTGAGTGATTTCCTTCCATTGTTGTACGTATGCAGCTGGCATTACTTCAAATTATTATTATTTTCTTTTTTTACTCCCATTACATTTTTTTTAAATACAATTCTCATTTTAGAAGAAGCTCAACATTAATCTTGAGTACAGTATTTTTAGAGTTGTGTTTCGTAACAATACGTCCACTATATCTACTTTCGAAAAAATACAGATCCATTTGCTTTATATCCTCGCGTGTTTTGTGTGCTATTGCTTTTTCCTATTTTATGTCACTCAAACTGTCTTATATCATTGAAGACGCTTTTATAAGAATTTTAAAATTATGTGACTGTATTGTAAATTACACTCATAACTCTAAAAGTATTTTTACTTGTGAATAGAGTTTTAGTCCATTCTTATCGAAGGAATATAACTTTTAAGTACATTTTACAAGTAACTTTTTTGGGTGCGAGACAATTTATTTTAAAACTATTATTTGAAATCATGCAGGGCCCGCTTCGCGGACCCCCGGATGATAGAACCTAAGGGTCTACGCTAAGAGGTGGGGCGTGGAGGAGAAAAAAAGTATCCTTAAGTGTAACATGAAGATGAAATCTTTCCAGGTATGTTTCGAAATGTTTTTTCTATTAGCTAATTTATTTTTACCGTACAGTTTATTACTTGAAATTTTAAAAACTAGTATACTTAACCAGTAGTGTGGTAATAAAGCAATTAAAAGAGTGTCTGGAAATATTTTTTGAATCGGAAAGTTTTAAAAGCAAAATTTATTATGTAAAACTTTTCTCTGATAGTATCCTTAACTGTAGTATGAGGATGAACTTTTTGCAGGAGTATCTCGTAATATTTTTTGACTCGCCAACTTTTTAAGATAACATTTATTTCATGAAACTACTCTCATATAGTATCCTCAAACTGTAGTATACCGTAAAGTCGGGTTACTTGAACCCACAAGGAGGTTACTTGAGCCCACAGTAAAATGATAAAATCTGGGTTTGGTACTAGCATTAGAGACTGCAGAGTGCTTCTACCAAGAGGAGAAACGAGGAACTATGTGCAAGTCTCTAACTAATAAGTACCAAACCTAGATTTTATCATTTTACTGTAATGGGCTCAAGTAACCCCTTAGGGTCCAAGTAACCCGACTTTACGGTAATGATAATATTTTTGAGAGAGTGTCTTTTAATATATTTTGACCCACAAATTATATATTTTAACATTAAAAAAAATAACCTACGCCACTCAAGTACAACATGAAGATCAATGAAGGACCTGAAAAAAGTCTAATTTTGAGATATTGAAATACAAGGTGTGACAATTAAGCAACGGGACTCGCTTTGAAAATGAACTTTATTAAAAAAAATATAAAACTATCTTCTAGTCCCCCTTAAACTACTCCCCTTCCGTATTATTACATGATGCATGAAGTATTTCTTCGGTTTAAAGCAGAGATACGGGTCATTTGTCACCATCTCATGTCACCTTCTCTTGTTAGCCCGGTGCTTCCTTCAACGCACTATTCACTTTTGGGAACAGCCAGAAGCCACATGGTGTAAGATTTGGTGAGTACATTAGATTTGAACACAATAGTGCGTTTATACATCAGGCACTTCCCAGAATGTGCATTGAGCACTCAGAATGCTAGTTTTTTTGGTAACGACAGTGTGCAAACTATGATTCTATGCAAATCTTGTATCGTTGTCTCTCTGTCAGCAATATGTAACCACATCTGAACGCTTAAATATTTGTCCTTTGCGCTCGATTTCATTATTTTTTTTTAAATATTTTCATCCATTCTTGTTGTTACACGTCGACCGAAAAGTTAATGAAATTGAACAACACCTGCATCTTTCAAAATACTGTAATGCTTTTTAAATACTGGCTAGTAGAAGTGTCGAGAAAGAGTTACATACCTTCTGGCTAATTTCATCAAGATTTGTGTGTGTTTACAAAAATGTGTGGGAAACGTTTTACTGCTCTTGGGCCCGAAATGCTTTTTTTTCTTTTTTCGAAAATATTTGTGCAAAAAAGAAACAATGAAGTATTTCTGAACAAAGTTTCTCTTTATTGAACACTGTTGAGGATGTAATATAAAACTTGAAAGAGGTGAAACCCTGTAAAAATTAAAAGGAAAAACATAAAATTACATGCCTCGTGAATTAACTTTTTTTCGAGTTAACTTTCTTTTAATTTAAGTCTTAAGTAAAAATACCGTAGAAAGAAAATTCCGACATTTTTTTAAACTTGGAGTTATGAAGTTAAGGAGTCCCACTCCTTCTTCGCACATACTTTGCTTGTTTAGATACAACAAATCAAAATATGTGTACAATTTTTTAAAAAAATCATGAAAAATCCATTTGCATGGATTTTTCTGCTCATTTAAAAAATGCGTTTTGCCAAACATCATGCAATGTTGGGAAAAGTAAGGAACAACTGCACGAAATACATAAAGGCCATTCATCAAAAGCTAAGATACACGACACAAACCTAAGTTTTGTAGATTGGTTCTATTATTGTTCTTCAAGCATAGTTTTAATAAAACGAAGCATTGTTTTCTAAAATACTTTGTTTGCATTCTCGGAACATTTTTCGAAGATGTTTATAAAAAGTTTTTATTCTGAAAATAGGGAAATATACAAATTTTATACATATTTTTAACATGACTTTTTCGCTGAAAGATGAAAGAGAATAAAAAAAGAGAAGAAATAAAAAATAAATCATGCTGAAATGGATGCATTTTGAACTTGTCATAAATCATTCAAGCTATATCTTGATACGGTTTTTTCCTTTCAATCCGCTTTCTTTCTATCTTTTATTTATTTATTTATTTATTTTATTTTATTTTTTTGGTCATCGAAATGAAAGAGAGAATTTGAAAGATTATTTGAAAATTTTGTGCATTTGCTCTTATGTCAATCGCAACTTTTACCAAGTTGAGTTTCAGGAGTGGATACGCTTTTCTTGTTTTAAGTTTACCTATTAAACTTTTGGTATATGTATTTCATTAATATTTATAACGTAGTAAAATTTCTTTGGAAATGATCTGAAAAATAGCGATCTTTCATCGAATGTTTCAAGAAATGTTATTCTTTTAAAAAGTACTAGCTAACCCGGCGAACTCTGTTCCGCCTTAAAGGCAATAAATAAGAAAAATGTTTAATTTATTAAGTTTTTTATTATTAGAAAATACAAAAAAATTAAGTACCTACATTAATCATTCATTATTGTTTCTGTATTTTAGTACATAGGTTGCTCTTCACTAAAGTACCTTGTGATGCACAACATTTTTTGTTTTATTATCAGGCGCAGAAAGAAACAACGCAAATGGTATTCCGACCCGTAAACATGCCACATATAATCGACCATGGGAAAAACAGTGATTTTCTAGATTCAAACCACAAACTTTTAAGGATTGGCCTTGTGATTTGTTAAAGGTCATGACAAATGCAAGACGGATCGGAAATTGAAGTCTTTTAAATTCAAACGGCATATCGGTTGGGATCATCGGGATCCTAGGAATGAGCAATCGTTTCTGACAGCTTATCACATATAAATTTCAAGGGAAGTAACGCGTTTGTTTATAATTTATTTCACGAAAAAGTCAAATAACACTCAACGCACCGCTAACTTACAACCTGTTTACTGCGTTCCGGAACCTGCCAGAACGTGTGCTTTATGTCGCTCAGCCATGGAGGTGTCAAAAAAGGCTTAGTCAATAAGACAGTTTTTCTATTTATGTAACTGACACATATAAATTATAGCCTATGTCCGTCTCCTGGCTCTAAGCTACCTACCCACCAATTTTTAGCCATATCGGTACAGCCGTTCTTGAGTTATAAATAGTGTAACTAACACGACTTTCTTTTATATATATAGAAAATAGAATAGTAGTGAGAAGAACAACCTCTTTAACTGCAGTGCAGGAGCCATCCCATCAAGCGCTTTCTACCTCTCAGCCTCAGAGGCGTAAAAACTCTTAAGTGACAATCATTTCTGACAGCTTATCACATATAAATTTCAAGGGAAGTAACGCGTTTGTTCATAATTTACTTCACAAAAAAGTCAAATAACACTCAACGCACCGCTAACTTACAACCTGTTTACTGCGCACCGGAAGCTGCCAGAACGTGTGCTTTATGTCGCTCAGCCATGGAGGTGTCAAAAAAGGCTTAGTCAATAAGACAGTTTTTCTATTTATGTAACTGACACACATAAATTATAGCCTATGTCCGTTTCCTGGCTCTAAGCTACCTACCCTTCAATTTTTAGCTATATCGGTACAGCCGTTCTTGAGTTATAAATAGTGTAACTAACACGACTTTCTTTTATATATATAGATTTAATAGGCATGATTTCAAAGCTTTTACTGAACGAATGTATCAGAATAGTCAGCAATTTTGTATTCAAATACCCCTTTTCAAATTTATAAGCACGTAGCCGATAAAATAAAAAAGAAAATTAAAAAGGAAAAGAAAAACAAAAAACTCTCCAGGGGTGACCTCGTGTGACATCAGAAATGAGGCTGACCCGCTGAACGTTTACACAATGATACTTAATAATGTGTGCATTAAATTAAGGTTTTAAACCTTTGAAGGGCCGCGACGTAAAATTCCGCATTTTGATATTTCACTGGGTCAATTTAGCGTCCAGAATTTTGGAATAAAGTACCAATGAAACTAGGAACCTAATTATTGAACTCAAGTTGATTCCAAAATGTTGAACTTAATTACTTGAAATTAAAAAATAAATTATTAAGGAGTCCTAAAGTAGAATGCATGTCGCTTACAGGGTTAAATAGTACTTTCTCTTGATCAAAATGCTGAAGAATCAATAAATTCGTTGTAGCTCTATCGGATAGCTCTTCGAAAGTCATCCAAAAGACCATTAATCTATGCAATTAATCAATTGTTCATGAAGTGGTAAGTTATCACTCCAAAGCCAGGGATAAAGTAGAACTCCATAATACCATTCATCGCCATCTCAGTTATGTCATTCGTTCTTATTAGAACTCATTATTATGTAATAGGTGGTAACCAAGTTGGAGGCATATAACATCTTATAAATCTAGAAGAGCCAAGCAAACTGGTAGCTTAAGTAAAATAAGACCGCAACAATAGTACTATTCAATTCTTTAATTTAGGGCAAATATTGGTTATTAAGCAATGTGTTACTGCCTCTTAGCCAGGGCTTAGGTCGCGCATATTTTCATTAATTTGTACTGTTACTAATAGTTTTACATAGTAAATAACACCAAGAAATACATATTACTTTCACAACTTACAATACACAACGAATCAATTAAAGTAATTAGAAATAAAATTTAGAATACTACTCTGCAAAATAAATCGAAGCACCAAGAAGAATTGTTAAGTATAAAACGAAATTTTACACACATAAGGGCAACATTCACATTAGAAAGTCATTACAAAATGAAAGCAAAATTATCATTTATTACAGGAAGTATACCATATGAATGGAGGTTGAGTTCCCTGTGGCTTCAAATCCAAAATAACTGCACGAGGTGATACAATCGAGTAATGAAACGTAACAGTGTCGTACGTGTCCCATGTCATATTTTACCACAGTTACTGCAAACGCGACGCTAATTCAAACAAACGCATAAGCTGTGTCAAATCATTCGAGATATCGTCGGCACCATGCTAAACTAACGAATGTGAAAAATCGCATTTTTCAAGTTCAAATTTCAAATAATTAAAATTAAAATGATACCTTCGAAAGATAGTTTTACGCCTAAAGATGTCTATAAAAGTTTAAAAATTGAAAAAAACCAAACACGTCAGGTGGGAATAAGTTATATGCAGTGTTTTGGCTCTCCTGAAAAGTGCCCATTTTCACATTCGTTAGTTTAGAATGGTGGCGACGATATGCTCGATTTGTGACAAATCATGGCTTTGTGCAGGCCAGAGAAATTGATAATGTGGAAAAGAAAGTTTCCTGAAGTCCGTGCAGTGTGTGGCTGAGCAATATCCTGGTAAATCATGGCTCCTGAGAGATGCACTAATAAATGCCAACTAATGTGACTGAAGCCTGCCATAAACACATTTTTTGGTTAGATGGCCCATGCTTTCTGCACGGTAGCACCCCATAACGTACCGCTGAAAGCAAAGGCGTAGTTGTTGTTTTCTTCTGCCAGCTAGCCTGGCAATTTAGGGTGGGCTGCTTTATTTTTCCCACCACACCGTCATTTGGTGGAAAGTCAGAGTTCTACAGTGCACACACACACACACACACCATAGGGAACCGTTTATAGGGATCCACAGCACATAGTATTGCATCACATTCATACAAGAAAAAAGCTAGGGCAGGAGAGTGAAAGTTAAGCATCGCTTTTAAAGTTACCCCAGTTTTATTAAGTTTCTCCATTATATTTAAAGCAGCTGTACAGTCACCTGTTTTACCGTGTTTGATTATATTTTTTATAGTGTTTCTGCACATTTAATATTTAAAATTAGTGTCGTTTAATTTCACTTTCATTGAACTACTCATGCAATCGTTCATGCCAATATTTTCGTTAAAAGTGAAAAATCTTACTCCTCATTCTCCTAAACATCACATTCCCCCAGGAAAACGCAAGGGCAGGAGAGTGAAAGTTAAGCATCGCTTTTGACGTTACCCCAGTTTTATTAATTTTCTCCATTATATTGGAGGAAGCTATACAGCCACCTCTTTTACCGTGTACGATTACATTTTTTTATAGTGCTTCTGCACATTTAGTATTTAAAATTAGTGTCGTGAATTCCACTTTCATTGAACTACTCACGCTATCGTTTATGCCAATATTTTCGCTAAAAGTGAAAAATCTTACTCCTCATTCTCCTAAAACCCGCACACAAACGCAAGAAAATAAACAAATATTTTGTTTTTTCATTCATAACTTCATAACTCCAAGGTTCTATTCACAACGTCAAGGTTAGCATTCATAAAGCACGTGATTACCAAATGTGCTATCATTTTGATTATAAAACGAAGAGATCTGAATGTTTTACAAATTACTCTTTAAGTATCCATTAATATTCTAATTTTGTTTTAATCACACACACACAGACATCGAAATGTTTAAAAGTTAAGAGGCGCGTAAGAATATGACCTAGATTCTTGAATACCACTTCTGCGTGGTTGAAATTCACCTTTGACTGAATTGTCCATTACTCAAGATATGAATATTAATAGTGGTTTAAAGCATAATTCATATTTATACGCTCCGAAAAGATTCAAGTAATTCATTAGTTAAAACTTGAATGCGAATGTATTTACATTTAAACAACAATTTAAATGTTAGTGAGATTGGGCTCCATATGCTAATAACAGTTGACCTGAGATAGAGATAATTTGCATTGGGATGTTTAATTGCGGCATGACGTCAAACTGTATCATCAGCTGGAAATTAGCCTTTAATTGCATTTACGATTAAGGTTTTATTTGCATGGAAGATCACGGGAGCCCCTCTTCTGTACTTATATTCAAATTTATGTGGATATTTGCGCATTAGAAAAAGTTCAAGATATTTACGCATGATGTGAACTCTAAAGTGTAGGTGTTCTTCTTGTCTTTTTTGGTAGTTATTAATTTGTTTGCACTTTTTTTTTGAGTTATTAAACAGTTCAGTTTGTTTCCTAAATTTGTAGTGTGACGAGATTAAATTCCGGAACAACCGCTGTGTAATGCAGGCTTTTAAGTTGTCGCTTCCTACAAATGAGGCAGCGTTCTCTTATCAATTTATAAGATTCTTGTTAAACTCAATAACGCAAATCGTTCCAAAATATTTTCCTCCTCGTTTTCCATTGAACTTAATGTAGTTCCACGATTAGAGCACCTAAAGATTTCATTTGAAGGTATGTATTGCATCAATTATAAACAATAGTACCGAAGGCAACCTTTGTTCTTTTTATTTATTTTTTTTTTGTTATCTACCGTACTTTTCAGTTTGTTGTATATAAGCTTGCTCATTTGGTTTCCGTTGAAGATGAAGCACAAAACAACGTCTAACTTCAACATTGCATTACTAGTAGTATGGAATCCAAAATACGTTTCTTCAAGTATCTGAAAAACTCATTTATGAAGTAACGGCTCTACTTTTTTACCAATAGGATGCTATGCGGACTCAGCAAGATAAGTCAGCAAATAGAACAGTTAACTTTTCAAACTCTCTATCTACTAAGAGTGCAGTGTTGCCAGATCCCAAACTTAGTTTTTCACCTAAAGGTGAGTGGCTTCGCTCTAGTGCCGCCACACTTTCCTACTATAGAAAAAATGATTGTGCTGTTTTTTAAGTACTGTCAAGTGTACCTAAATTTTTCAACGACCCAATAGGAAATATATGGGTACAAATAAATAAAACGGTGCTTCCTAATATGGTGTCTTTTTTTTTCATTTATTTTTTTTTTATTTTGTTTATTTATTTTTCTTAATACGCATCTGAGATCGACGAAGACTCACAACTAGTTGTTCATTTGTTGATTTTTCGTTTTCTGAAAGTGGTCTGAGCTGTCGTTGGGAAGATTCTAAGCTTTTGCTAGTTTCACGGTTCCAACCAAGCTCTATTACTAAACAGCATTCAACCTTAAATTATTATAATCTGAGTTTCCTAAATTTTATTTTAAGCTCAGTGTTTTTTTTTTTATTATTATTTTCGTAATCATGTTTCGCATCAAAATTATCGAAATGTTGCTAGATATAGCTTTTCTTTATCGTGTGCTGTCTGAACTAAATCGGACTCCCATGTCAGTGGTGATTTGTAAAATAGAAGCCTTACGTGTCTGCCATAGGCTCGGATACCCGACTTCTTTAAACAACAACAAAAGTAAAAGTATTTTCCACACCATCATCAAACTCTTGATGATTTACAGGAAAGGATACTTACAGCAAGTCGATGTTATTTCACTTGGAAACTTATTTATAGTCCCACTATTCAAATGAAAATAAGTGAAAATATCTTTCTGTTTATTTTTATAGACTGTGATACCCCAACATTCCCGTAACTGTTGAGATCATATAACGACCTAAAACCAGGATCAATTCTCTGCTCCCACTGCAGTTCACAGAGTCATTTTTGGTAGATACTTTTTAATGTAACTTACAATTTGAGTTAATGAAATTTAGAGGAAATTTGAACTGTTGAAAAAATGAACCCTCCACTGGGGATTACATTACATTTTACAATTACAGGTAGTTATCAAAATAATGGAAACACTTGATTAACTTTAGTCATACGAAATATAGATTTCACCGGACATTTCCACATTGAAATTTAATCACCCATGCATTTGGGGGACGACAAGAAGGAGGGGGTCAAAAGAAAAACCGCTTTTGACCATAACTCTTCGAAAATAGCTCGGAATAAGCTATAACTTTCATTAATTAATTAGCATACTATGTATAATTATTGTAAAAATTTTTATGAACATACCGCTTATACTTCCGAAGATATGAAACATTTTTTAAAAAACGGCAATTTTATTTGAAGGGTTTTTGCTCATAACACGCAGATTTTTTGATCAAACCTTATCAAAACTTCAGGAAGATGACAAAATACAATAGAAAGAACATTCTAAAACGGCAAATAAAAATATTAAAAATTTGATGAGATATGAACGTTAAAAGGAAATAATATTTCACGGCGCATGAGCAAACGACAGAAATTTACAGCTGCAAAAATATTGTACCCTGATTTGTACTGCATCTTATAAAAAAAGTTCCAGTTGAATATCATGAAAATTGAAAAAGATATCAGCGATCTAGTGAGCTGTATTTCATTCATTCGCAGACAATACATTAATAGTGAGGGATTGTCCACAAAGAGCTATTTTTAAATTAAAAATTATTGCGTCATCGTTCAAAACCAACGTTTCAGGGGGTTGTCCGGATACTTTTGGCCACATACTTGAAAGGTTTTTTTGGCTGAATAGGCGAAAAGTGACTTCTATGCCGAATATAAATTTTCAAACTGTATACAATTTAACATTGAAAAAGAAAAATGCTCGATTGTCACCACACTATTTGTGGACAAAACCTCGCCATTTATGTATTGTCTGCGAATGAATGAATTACAGCTCACTAGATCGCTGATATCTTTTTCAATTTTTACGATATTCAACTGGAACTTTTTATAAGATGCACTATAAACCAGGTTACAATATTTTTGTAGTTATAAATTTCTGTCGTTCACGCATGCGTCGTGAAAAATTATTTCCTTTTAATGTTCATATCTCATCGGATTTTTAATATTTTTATTTACCGTTTTAGTATGTTCTTTCTCTTGTATTTTGTCATCTTTTCTGAAGTTTTGATAAGGTTTGATCAAGAACTCTGCGTGTTATGAGAAAAACCCTTCAAATAAAATTGCCGTTTTTTAAAAAATGTTTCATATCTTCGGAAGTATAAGTGGTACGTTCATAAAAAATTTTACAGTAATTATATATAGTATGCTAATTAATTACTGAAATTTATAGCTTATTTCGAGCTATTTTCGAAGAGTTATGGTCAAAAAGCGGTTTTTCTACCGCCCTTTTTTTTGTCGTCCCCCAAATGCATGAGTGATTTAATTTCAATGTGAAACTGTCCGGTGAAGTCTATATTTTGTATGACTAAAGTTAAAGAACCATTGCTCGCTTATTTTGCGATGAACGGTAGATTTTTCTTATGAATCTCAAGTGTTTCCATTATTTTGATAACTACTGTATATTACAATGGAAGGAGTGCTATTCCTTTGCTGACCAATGTTGGTTAAGTGCTGCAATATGGCTATTTTTTATGTAAGTTATTGGTAGTGAAACAAGCTAATATTTCAATTACAGAGTTACAATATTATTCTGAAAACATAAGAAAACAAATATCTACCGTACATGAGTTAGATACATTATTCTTTGATATTATGCGCATATGAATATTTTTTCTACAGAAAACAATACCTTGAGAGGCAGAGGGTTGAAATAAAAAATAATTATGCTACAAGGATATTTATAAAAAATATATAAAGTTTAGAAAATCAGAGTGACAAAGATTTCAAGATTTTGACAAAGTTAAAAATTAGCAGAATCTGTTCCAACTACACGAAATTTAAATCGAATTTATTCGATTATACGTATCATGAAATAAAATGAACTAAAGGCAATTTATTGAAAATTCAATCCAAAATTTATCTCGCTTTAATCAGTATTAATTTGTCTCATGCGACACTAAAAACCTTAATGGAATACTTGAAAAAAATTCTAATAGCTGTTTAGAAAAAAAAAAGCTCCATGGCATTTCTGACCCTCAAGCATTTTAAATTTTAATTTCGCAACATGTACTGCTTTCAACAAATTCTATCAGGGGAAGGAAAATTGAATTTAAAAAAACTTTGCAATTTCAAGAAGGAAGAGTGTTTTTACATGGTACCTAATTAATTTTCTGCCGGAGGAGGAGCACAAGCTGCTTTCTTCATAGTTATGATTTTATTTATATTTTTAATTGAAGGATTTAGTCTTAAAACGATCAATATATTACCAAGTATTTTTTTTCTTTATCGAATCTGTTTTGACAAATGTGTGTCAGATTTCAAATTCTGAATTAAACACCGGATTAAGCTAAATTTATACCATTCCAAACAGGGGTTCCCCGAGCTTAAATTTTTGAAACTGCAGGAATTCCAATTTTCCCGTACAAATATATTAAATGCATTAAATGAAAAGGCACATTCAGGCAATTAAAAATTGATGTTATGGTCACAAATTTGCTAAATCGTCAGACAAAACTTGCCTAATAAAGAAATTTTTAAAACATCACAGCGACCTCCCGTGTTCTTCCACCAGCGTGCCTCTGATTTCAACAGTACAGAAGAAGAGTGTATTAAACTTATATTTTTAAAGTTTAATATTGATCACCAATCTTGAGAAGCATTTAGGAAAAGTAAACAAATTAAAGTCCATGTTTAAACTATCGTTTGATACATTTTAGTATAATCTTTATACGTTGACCTAAAACTACGAATAACTCCGCATTTAAACGGCTGCAACATGTGTTTCAGAGAAAGGTTTAATATATTCGTTCACGTGGGCCTAGAGGTAGAGTACTCATTTCGTAATTGTCCGAAAATGTTTATTTTTTAGTCAGCAGCAAAGAGAACCGCATAAACAAAATTTCAAGTTTATTAATGAAAAAGTGAAGAGGTTGTAATAAATTCAAAACACGAAGCTTACATTTCAAAATAAGTATTTCAGCAAAAATTTGATAAAACCTCTGACAAATTCACTGTGAAATAGTCTCCTAACAATACTAGAACTTAATATAAGCATTTGAAATGATAAATAAAAATTTGTACACTTTTTATAAAAAGGTCAGAACAAACTGGCCTTTGCGAGGGGAATCCATAGTTGAAAAAATGAGTTAATCTCAATCTATCAATCCCAATTGGATAGTGTTACTAATCCCAAAGCGAGACATTCTTGTACAGATAATGTATTTTTCTAATAGAAAATGAAAAAAAAATGAATTCTT
The DNA here is from genome assembly GCA_038373865.1 of Uloborus plumipes. NCBI lineage: Eukaryota > Metazoa > Arthropoda > Arachnida > Araneae > Uloboridae > Uloborus > Uloborus plumipes. The sequence goes on from JAXGGA010001682.1 coordinate 140,634, forward strand.
TGCAACATTTGTTAAATAAACAACACTTGAAATACAATTTTTTTTTACAAATGTGTGTCACGTAAATTAATTTTAAACATGAATTTTCCTTTGAGTGTCTATTCAGCGAAAAAAATTTTTTTTTAAGAGAGGCTGATGTTTTTACTTGCCCCAAACATGCTATTGATTATGTAATCAAAGTCCAGTCACTCCAAAAGGTAAAGTTTAGTTTAACTCTTTTGATAGGGTTAGAGAAAAGAGTTTCTTCTCAGCATGTATCTCTTTTAATGAGCCAGCTCCGCAGCTAATCAAAAAGTAGCAATAATTACAATTTGCTGTTGAATTCAGTATTTTTTTTTGCTATTCAGAGACTTATTTCTATTCAGAAACTCATTATTTTATAATATCTGATAAGAGATACTGACAAAAATAGTAAAATCTTAGGAGCAAGGAAAATATTTTAGACGCCAGACAAGTTGTTTTCCAGAGTTAATAGAAAAAAAATCATTATAAAGCAGCTTCTGATATTTTGACAATGTAAAATGATTTTGGCAATGACTAAACCAGCCTGTGTTCGATAATTATTTTTTTCTTTTTCTTATTTATGTATTTAAACTCCACCAGTCACCACCGTACCTATCCTGATGAAGGTTTAACCGGATGTGGTGAGTGGGAGGAAAAGAAAAACCAATGAACGACCAAGCGCCCTCTGGGAAACGTACATAGACTGGACAATTTTTACACAGAAAAATGCATAAAATGCTTGAAAATTTTTTTTCATGTGTACAGAAACAGGAAAAAATATTTCTATTAAAGTTTATAGGCGGGAATTTTGAAGTCTTTTATTTGAGTGCTGAGTAAAAACATTATTTTATGGAGATTCTTGCGAGTAGCTGGATGATGTTGAATGTGAACAATATTTCTGGATAAAGGAAGGTTGGAATTATGTGTGCAGTGAAAAGAGCTAGTTAACGGACAATTGAATAAGTAATGTTCAGTAGTTCCAAGTTGACTGTGAACACATAATGGTGAGTTTATGATCTTGAATCTGTGTAAAATATGAAGGAAATGGACCGTGTGCGCTAAGAAATTGAACTTCCAACGGATGTTTGCAGCGTGGTTTTAGCTTGAGTTTCAGTAGGATATCGTGAACTCTCTGACCAGTTACTGCAGTGTCCCAAATTTCTTGCCAATTTTAAAGAAGATTAGACCAAAGGTGATGTTTGAGGAAGGATTTTGGCAAAAGAATTTTAAAAACTAATGGATGTGCTGGGTTCATTGCTGCCGTTTTAGCCAAAAAGTCGGCTCGTTCATTGCCGAAGTGACCGTTGTGAGCTCTAACCCAGGCCAAATTAATGTTTGGGTGGGATTGAATGCATCTGACTAACTTTGAAGAATGCGTTGGGTCCTTAATTTTATCTAACAGTTTGAAGGTAATATTAGCTACGAAAAGAAGATGATAGCCTCCATCTCAGTTACTGACTATTCCTGACTGATTTGTTCCTAACAAAAACAAAACTGCAGTCTCAAGTCATCACGACCAAGCTGTGAGTATATTTGTTTATAGTTCTGCCTTTGCCCTGGATTGTGGAAGGAGACTTTCTGCATATCTAGATTAATTTATCTCTATTATTTTCTTCAAAAAAAGTTGTTTCGAAAAAAGAGTTTCAGTATCTTAACAAAACATTAGACTTAAGTGCAAGTGCGTTAAATAGTGCATGAGAATGAAATGTAAAAGTAAATAAATAAATAGTAGGTGGTGCAAAATACTCTCATCTTCTGTGGTATTAATTTTAAATACGGTTTAGTAAAATGTCAGATTTTACTGGTCATCTAGTCAAAACTTAAAACTTTTTGAAGACGAAGAAAAATGGAATGATGTTTACCGATTTTCACCAACACATCAGAATAAATTACAAGTCTAAATAATACACGTGAATTAAATAGAAAAATTAATAAATAAATAGTAGGCGAGAAATCTTCTCGTCTTTTGTAGCATTAAGTTCAAATACTTGTTGTAAAATGTTAGATGTTCCTGGTCATCCAGTCAGAACTTGATAACTTTTTGAAGGGAAGGAAAATATAAGTTCATTTTGCGATTTCTATCGTAAATGATCTTTAGCACGCGATGAAAGTAATACATTGTGAATTATTCAGATGGGGGTAAAATGAACACGAGTCGGCTATTTCAGACTATCCTTGTCTATTGGATATGCAGTTTCTGTTTTCTGAGCACGCAAGTTTTTCTTCAAGGGACAAAATCTTTTGTGCGTGACGTAAAAAATTAGGAAAAAGATTCAGCTAGCATTCTTAAATTTTTAGCTATCTTTTGAAAAATATGTTTCTTTAGCTTAACCCCTACACCATAGTAGGGAGATCTTGGACAAAGTGAAATTGTTAAAATTACTTTCCTTTTTCTTAACGAATAACATGGACTTGTAACTTAAGAATTACAATTTATAAAAAACCGAGTATTTTGCATACAAAACATGCATTAAAATATTATTTTTCAATTTGTCAATAAATTTGTGTTGTCAATAAGCAAGGAAATTGTTTTACTTTGTCCCAATGCAAAGTGAGAAATGAAAAAAAAAAATCCCAACACGAATTCAAGAATTTCATTTTTAGCCTACTGTCCCGTTAAAAATAAAAGACAGACGAAAAAAATATAAAAAGTAGCTTAATGCATCTAAAAAAATATCGCCAAGTTAAAAAAATAAAAAGGTAAAATGAATATCGAAAAGTTAAAAATTTGAAAGTAGGGTATTGAGATGGGGAATTTGTGTGTCGGTCGGTCGGTCGGTCGGTCTGTCTGTCCCCCCCCCCCTAATAACTTTTGAATGAACATTCCGATTTGGACAAACTTTTTTTCGTTGGTAAGATCTCGGCGAGTACAGCTCATTCCCATATTTGATTTTTCGATTTGAACAATTTTTGGTTCAACTTTTAACCGTTCAAACAACCTGTCCCGCGATGCTAACTTTTGAGTGAACAGTCCGATTTGAACAAACTTTTTTTTGTTCGAAAGATCTTATTGAGGGTACTTCATTCCCGTATTTACATTTCCGATTTGAACAATTTTTCGTTCAACATTGAACCGCACAAGCAAGCTGTCACCCTTAATAACTTGAGTGAACAGTCCGATTTAAATAAACTTTTTTTTTGTTCGAAGGATCTCAGCAAGGATACTTCATTACCGTATTTAAATTTTCAATTTGAACATTTTTGCGTTCAACATTGAACCGTTCAAGCAACCTTTCCCCACCTAATAACTTCTGAGTGAACCATCCGAATGGAATAAACTTTTTTTTGTTTGAAAGATCTCGGAGAG
>JAXGGA010001683.1:0-143931 GCA_038373865.1 Uloborus plumipes
CTTGCGACAAATGCAGGAGCTTGTTTCGGAGATATAAGGAACCTTTTTTATCACTTTTTTCAGTGGATACAATTCTGTACCTCAGAACCAGACTAACGTAAGTCCATTTTCGTCATTTTTCGGTAGAGGGGGAAAAACGATTGTCGATTACATCGTTTTTCCCCTCTACTGAAAAATGACGAAAATGGACTTACGTTAGTCTGGTTCTGAGGTACAGAATTGTGTGCTTCGGGACGCTAATAATCCAAGCAGTACACTATTCGGTTTCTCGTAGACTTTTTACTCATATGTGGGACTGTCTCCACATCGGCAGAAAACGCGACCAAAATCGAAGGCAGAAACCGAAAATCCGGGTACTTTCCATTTCCTTTCGATTCAAAGTACCCGGATTTTCGGTTTCTTCCTTCGGTTTCGGTCGGTTTTCCGCTGATGTGGAGCCAGGCCTTGACTGACACTTTACGAAATTACGAATTGATCAGAAGGTTCCCTAGAATCACGAAACACGGATAGGAAATGTTTTGTAGTTATTATGCCGATTATATCTCATGCTACATAAATAACAGCCGGCCATCTCGTCTAGTGGTCAGCGACGTCTGATCGTGATGCGGTGGCCCCGGGTTCGAGTCCCGGCTTGGACATGGGCGTACTTTCTCTCTCTCCTGTCATTGTCCTTTCTGTGTGTGAAAGTGAGTTATGAATGGATGCCTGCCCTATGAACGGGTCCTTATGGCATGTGTGTTGAGCTTAAATCGGTCTTCCACCTAAATGGTGCTCTTAAAAACGGAAGCCGTATCTTTCCTGCCTTAAATCGAGTAGATTTCATCTACTGGGGCTCGGATACCCGAGTGGTATTAGAAACAACAACAACAACATAAATAACATAAAGGTTTCCCTTCTAGTGAAAGAGCACTTTCCCTCTCCGCGAGACTGGGTAAAATTATCCATCTGGTACTTGATTTATATTTGTTCAGCTGAAAGATTTCTAGGTCACTTAGTAATCTTACTTTTTTTTCCGAAAGCATGTATGTTCTTTCTTGCATTATTATTGCTATAATGGTTTACGAATTTTCCATCTGGACACATGTTCATTTGCAGAATCTTAGCTGGAAGTTTAGGAGCTTAAGGCCACATAGCAGTGGTTGTAAAAACTACATTTATTCTGTAGCGAACTACAACTGTAACTACTTTGTTATAAATGTAGGGGGATTGAAAGAATTCAACCTTCATTTTTTTTTAATTTCTTGCCAGGGAATATTTAGGAACATGAAAATTATTTGAAGGAATATAAAAATTATGATGCCAAGAAAACCAATGACATCAAACAGATAGAATGAATTTCGTCAAAATGATTTATCTTTAGGGATCAGCTCATATTTTTATGGTTCTTACTTCTCATTGCGTCCGCTGCTGTACTCGTGCAAGATTTGCACCAGTCAGAGTCAATTAAACCTTGTTTTTTCTTTCGTTCTATTTTTTTTTAAATTTTTATTTATTTATTTTTTTAATTTAAAAGTAGTTTCCAGAAATCGCTACAAACTACTATTTTTTTGTATCGCGCTACTCACTACTCTACTTTTTTTTCTAAAGTAGTGCGCTACACTACAAACTACTAAAAAATGTAGCTACTACAGTAGTTTCGCTACTGCCACATAGTCTTCAATATAGTATTTTTGTTTACATCCGTATATGCAGTTGCATATTTTTTTAAAACAAAAAACTTGTTCTTTGACTAACAGCAAATTATAAATTTATACATATTTTTTTAAAAAACATGTTACGTTTTTTTGCTTTGCAAAATGGTCTGTAACAGTTTCAAAATCCACTTCGATAAAAATATTATACTCAATGAATTACACTTGATACATTTGAATTACAACTTATTTAAACCACTTATTAGTGTCTCTTACATCATTGAATATCTGAAACAATATAATAGTGCTGTAAAACTTTTTTCAAACGTTACTGTAATAGGTAGATTAAAAAAGTTCTTTAAAAAGTCTGTTTGAGAAGATTCGTAGGATTGTCATTTAATAATTTCCTGCTTAATGGGATTATAGGTATAAGGTTTTCCTTTATTTCTTTTCTTCACTTTCTTCTTCTTATTATTATTATTTATTTATTTTATTTATTTATTTATTTATTTATTTTGATTAATCACAAAATTTCACGATATCACATTTTCCACTGAAAGTCACCTCTTTCTATAACCTTATCGACTAGAGCAAAGGCCAGTAATTTAAAACTCGTTGATCGCTGGCAGTTTACCTTATACGTTTAGTTGGCCAGCTGACGAAAGGTAGAAAAATGCTTAATACATATAAAACAAAATGTTTTTGTTTTCATTCTTTACAACATGCGTCTTACTTCTATGCGTTGTCAAAAAATATAGTTTACCCATGTTTTAGGGATCCTAAATACTTAAGAGCCTTAGATATGAGCCTCACGGGTCTTATGGTAAATTAGGTCCTGCTAATGTAACATTTATTTTTGCTCCCCCCCAGAATTTGAATTTTTTTCATGCCTGTAATCCTTTCTTTTTCCCTTGAGTTCAGAGCCTGATTACCGCAGAGGCACGCGGGGCACAGGCCCCTCCTCTGAGATTTCAGGGGTTCCCAAAATCCCCTTTGTCCAACGCCTCCTAAATACAAAAAACCTTACTGTGTGTGTCAACGTATATTTTTCTCTTAATAATTTGATAGCATTATTATTTTTATTTTTTTTTCAAGTTCGATCTTTGCACAAAACTTTTATTTCATTTTGGTATTGTAAGAATTATTTTACGCGTAACACGTGACTGATATGAGAAGGGGGTGGGGCCCTGAAATAGAAATGTGCCCCATGTCCAATGTCAGAATGATTGGGCTCTGCTTGAGTTATAAAAGTAACAAATGAATTAAAGTAAATACATAAATAAATAACCAAGTTTTTAGTTACTTGCTTAAAGCTATGTATTACTTTGATTTTTAAATCTGAGGGCGTAAGAAAACACGAGTATCTCTCTCTCTTAACAAGATCTCACCTGCTTAAAAGCTAATTTGCCAAATGTTGAAGCGTGACAGATAAAAGACGTCACGGAAATTTGTCCCAGAGAATTATTTAATGCTAAAGGCCAACATCGCGTGCGAGGTATGACGGAGCAGGTAGGAAAACCCTCTCTTTCATTTGCAATGCGATTAACCAGGTATAATAAAAACAAGAACCATTTATATGCAGAGAGCCGAAGGGAAAAGGATTTACCAACTAAGACAGCTGGAGCTGTAAACTTAATTTACGTATGACTGGAATGAGACTGCTTGTCTAATATCTTTTAGTAATTATTTTGTTATTCTAACCAGGGAATTATACGATATTGTATAATAATGAAAATAAATTTAATTAGTAGCAATCGTAACGGGATTGTAAAGCATGTTTCTCTGCACATAAATTGTTTGCATTTATTAACTTGACACTGACGTCACTACAGGCGCAGCCAATAAGAGCTCACAAGCAGTCAGCGATCTCCTCTTATTCGCCAAGTAGGCTGTGACGTTTTATCTAGCTCGTTTTTCATAGGCTAACGTCACGCTGACGTCACGATGTTTTTGTCAAGAAACGTTGTATTTTAGTATAATTTAATGTTATGAATTCTAAATGGCTGGAATCATGCTGGTACTTGAAAGTACCATTCCTTGTACTTTGCTGAGAGGTTGACAGGTGATACCTGCTATCAGAAACAGTTTTCTTAGAGGCCCTAAGGTGTAGAGGCCTTAGACCCTAGTAATTGTTAGGGATGCACCGATTAATCGGCCACTTTGCCGATTATTAATAATCGGTAAAATCGGGCCGATTAATCTTACAAAAAAATATTTTTTCAAATATTATTCTTTAAAGTATACCTTCACTAAGAAAATATGATGAATAATTTTATTAAGGGGTTACAGTACCTTTCTGACAAATTTCTTTAATTTAAGTGAAAAAGTTAATTCTTTGAAATATTTGTTTCTGCACTTGTTTAACAATCAATAATTTAGTTTCAAACATTAAAAATTTTTAAAACTTTTTTTGAAAATTTGAAAAATGTAAGAAAATTTCAATTTTTTAAAAACCCTAAGGCTTTTTTGTTTCTGCACTAATTTAAAAATTTCTTTTTGTGAAATGATCAGAAAGGTTACCTCAACAAATCTGTGCATTCATTTTATTATATTTTGATTAGAAAATATTTTGTGACCTTTTATGTAAAAAAATCTTAGAAAATTTTGTTCTTTGAGGTTTAACAAACTCTAAAAATTTTTGTAATTTATAAAACGCTTATTCAATGCACAGTTTTGTTAAATATATTATCCTGAGTACAAAAAATATTGCTTTAAAGTTATATCTTAAATAGAAAAAATTCCTTAGCATTTCCAGTAACATAGAAACACTAAAAACTGATCACCGAGAAAAAGCACTTTAAAGTTTGGCTTTTCCATTAGAACACATGGCATGCATGCACTAAAGTCACTCATAACTTTTTAAATAATTTAGCTAGAACAATGCTATTTTTTTCTGAGTGTTTTAAATAACTTTGACTTTTGAAATAAGCAATAAAAAATTTTTTGGTCTTTTGGTCATTTTTGAGGTACTGTAACCCCTTAACAGTAATAATAATCCTCACAGTGGATATAAAGCTTTTTTTTTTTTTTTTTGAATTAATTATCCTACTTTGAATAAAAATACATAGACAATGTTGCAACATATTTCATGTGGCGGTACTTTTCTCCTTAGCGCAGCGTTTTTAGATTACCTCTATTTTTCAAAGATTAAAAATATCGAGGTAAATTGCTACTAATTATAAAAAAAATATGCGTTAAAAGTACTCCTAAATTGGAGTGCTCACCGCAGACTCTCCATCCTCCTTTTTTTTTTGAATTTTTATGTTCAATTAACGTAACTAACATCGTGTTAGTAATATTATTGGCAATATTATAAAAATTGGTTCTAAGAAATTTGATAAAATATTGAAATTATTTCGTGAAAACTAGGAAAAAAAAAACTTCTCTCAGAAATAAATTACCTTCTATTTCTAAACTTGGAATTGTATAAGAGAGAAAAGGCAGTCGCAGTAAAATTGGTACATAGTAGAAAAACAATCATCCTCATCATTATTAATTGGCTCAGCCGACTAATCGATAATCGGCCAATTTGCTTATTTGTGCATCCCTATTAATTGTCATTTCACACCTCCAGGGTCCCCCGTACCTACCACAGCTTCGTGGTTTAACCGGGATAGGACCCTGAAGAGCGCTCTGATCTTAATTTTGAACCAGAACCTAGGGTCGAGCAAACCCTAGGCCCAGCACCCCCAGAGGTATCGTTTCACTTGGAGGACTTTGTGACCACAACATTTTTAACGCCTCCCAGCCACCATTAATCAAGACGGTGGATCTTTGATTGGCTGGGATCGAACCCGGGTCCCTTCGGACACGAGTCCGATGCCTTACCGATCGGGCTACCACGGCCCCCCTATTAATTGTCGACATGTTTATACTCTTACGTATGTTATTGGATGTATTTTCAACTAAGAAAAGCAAAATTTACATATGTATAAACTCATTTACAAAATGATTCAAGGTATAAAGGGTTGAAGTCTGCCGAAGTTTTCAAGAAAAAGTTGCCAATTTTTTGCGAGTTGCAGTGAGTAATGGCAGACATTTTTTCACATGATTTGTAAATAGATAGCTTGCACGTGGAGACTGCGTGATAACTTTTTGATAAACTGCGTGGTAACTTTCTCGCTAATTATTTTATTTTGGCGCCCTTTGAAAAAAAATCGCAAAACTTTAAAATATTTTTCCCGAGAACGAGCGGACAAGGGCAAATAATTCTTGCGTCAAAAATACGTCTCGAAACGCTTACATGTGACATTGCTACCTGTTTGAGCATTTTCACACTGTTCGTGCGGTTCGCTGATGATAAGAAATGGTAAAATAGTTTATTTTAAAATGTGCTTTTTTTTCTATCCTTAGGAAATTCGTTTGCAGAAGAGGGATTCGGAAGTTGAACAACTCCGACAAGAATTAGATAATAAGCAGCATCTGTGTGCTGATTTGGTAAGTGAAAATGATTACATATTTTTTCCTTTAATAAATGTTACTGAGGAATTGAGAAAATGATTTGAATCTTTCTGGTGTGAGTTAGATTTAATATAATTAATTTTGGTCACTTACTCAATGTTTGAATTAACTTTAACAGATGGGTGCAATATTTTTCATATGTAAATACCTCTATGTGTATGTAGGGTTGGGGGACCGGAAAGAAACATCTCTTTTTTCAAACATATAATTTTGAACTAGTTTATATTTTTAACCTCTGATGTAATTACCCGCGATATCAATCTTTTGTCAGATACGCTTCGTTCAAAGAAAAGATTCGGTCAGTCTGTCTTTCCCCCCGTAATAACTTTTGAATGAACATTCCGATTTGGACAAACTTTTTTTTTTTTTTGTTGGAAAGATCTCGGCGAGTACAGCTCTATATCATATTTGATTTTTCGATTTGAACAATTTTTGATTCAACTTAGAACCGTTCAAACAACCTGTCCCGCGATGCTAACTTTTGAGTGAACAGTCCGATTTAAATAATCTTTTTTTTTTTTTTTTTTGTTCGAAAGATCTCAGCAAGGATACTTCATTACCGTATTTAAATTTTCAATTTGAACATTTTTTCGTTCAACATTGAACCGTTCAAGCAACCTTTCTCCACCTAATAACTTCTGAGTGAACCATCCGAATGGAATAAACTTTTTTTTGTTTGAAAGATCTCGGAGAGGTTCATTCCCTTATTTCGCTTTTTGATTTGAACCATTTTTCGTTCAATATTGAACCGTTCAGAAAAATTTTTAACATTAACGCCTACGGGGAATTTAAGTTGAATGTTGATCCTGAACTTAAAGTCAGATTTCCTTCAAACTAACTTTGTAAGAAAATGGTTTTGATAAATAATGTTTGTAAAGTACTTTTCTGAATAATCTTCTGTGAGGACTCTGATTCCGACTCCGACTCCTCAAACATGGCGGAAATGCAGGCTCAGAAAAAAAAAATGACTGACTCTGCAGACGATGTTTTGTTTATTTATTCATTTGTTTTATTGTACTTATTTATTATTATTATTATTATTATTACTATTATTTTTGGCAGACGATTTTTTTGTAACAAAAATTTTTCATTCACGAGAGCATTTTATTCTTTATTTATATTTAACAACTGGCAACGGATTAAAAGTGAAATTCGAGACATTTTATCAAGGACGAGTTTTTTTTTTCTTTTTTTTCTCTTTGATAAAATGTGTTTTGATGTACTTTGTACGTTTATTTATTTATTTATTTATTTATTTATTGACAATAATTGAGGAATTTTTCTTCGGAAGAACTGTAACAGTTACATTCTTTAAAAGGTGCGACAAAACTTTATTTATTCATTTATTTACTTTTTATGTGTCTATTTCATCTGATGAGAGGGGTATATTTTGCTTTTAGAAATCAGCTTTAAGTGCTAAAAAGGTATGTTTGACATAATTTTTAGTTTCAGATAATCAAGAGAATAATGATCAGGTGCTAGAATGTCGATGTACGGGAAAGTAGACTCGTTTAGTTCTTGACAGAACTTCTTGTCAACTTAATGTTGAAACCTAGTGCATTTGAAAAAAAAAAAAAAAAAATCATTATAATTTTCACAAATCACCCATTTAGATGGGTCTCAACCTATCACAATCAGGGTCACAGAACGATTTTTTTTTCGAAACGAAACGGATTTTAAGAACAGGACGCGAACTAAAAGCTCATCAATGTCGGCTCTTAGGTAGCCACGGACGGAGCTTCAGCTGTTTTCGATTTCGAAATTTGCTAATTATTCACCACCGTGATTCAGCTCGTTGTTTTCATTGCAATTGCTACACGATTTGGCGACTTGAGGCAAATTTATTAGTCCCTCTTTTATTCGTTTTAGCAGCGTTTTTATCCGGTCTTTAATGAGAAGTTTATTATGAATGAAAATATGGCATGAACAATATTATGAAAATGAAACATTTTGAAAAACTCAAACTACTGCAGCTAAATTGTAAACACTTAAAATGGGGACGCTCAGCGTATTGTCACTTTCCTCTAGCGACTTAAAATTCCATGAAATCGAAGCTAACTTAAGGATAATAGCTCTTGCGGGAGTTCGAAAAAATCGCCTACTGTCTAAAATTTTTTCGTACGACCTCCGCCGCATCTGCGCACGCGCCAAGTCTCTTCGGACTTTCTCGAGATAGGGGGGGGGGGGAAGCAACGAGGAAGTAGTAAGCGAACAAAAGCTGAAGGCATCGGGTAGTGCTCATCCAAAACCTAACTCCCCTTTTCCAGATGGAAGCGTCCGTGGCTGCCAGGCGCACAAAACGCAAACAGACAGTATTTGTTTTGCTTTTGGAAATGCATAGGACTTTTTGCGCTCGTCTTTGGAAGAATCCACTTCAAATCTGGTCGAAAATAAGAGGAGCAAGCTAGGCAGGTCCCTTTTCCCAATAGGCACTTGGGCATTGATGAATTTCGAGGCCACCCAGCTCCAGATATACTTATTTTCTCAACATCAATCAAAAAGAAGCATACTGAAGAAATCTATTCAAATGTTCATTTAATGTTATTAAAGAGGTAAAATCAAATCTCGAACCTCGCTTATGTACTTCCTTTTTCTATTCTGACAAAATTGTTGCTCTGTCAAGGTGATAGGGGTCCCATGATCCTAATGTATCCAGGGCCTCCTTCGGTACTGCATCTAGGGTGCTACATTCCTGTGTTAGCGAAACCAGTTTTTATTTTTTCGGAGGAATCGTCGTTGTTTAATTCATATTCTGAAATCTTGCTTTGTTTTTTGCGTTTACTGTCCTCCCTATTTCCAATGAATTCAATGTTTTTGACTTCCACCGAGCACCGACGATGTTTTTCGTGACTGAAGTTCAAAAACTGAAGTTAACTTTTCAAAGGAGGGGGGGAAGTGGGGATTATTTTTATTCTAGTATTTGTTGCTATTTTTTTAAACTGCATGTTGTTGTCGGCTTTGCTATTGCCTTTTCTAAGTTTAGAACAAACAACGAAAGTGTTGGTTGTTTCGTAGTCTCACATGTGCACTTATGTTGTGTAATCCTGTGACCATCGTCTTCAAAACAGATTTCGGGACTGCTTTTTTTTTTTTTTTTTTTGCTGTATTTCATTGATCATTTCCCTGTCTATGCTCTGCTGACAATTTTAGAAGTCCTGTTATTTCCATATCCGTCACGTTTGTGGCGATTAGGCTTGGATGTGAGCAGCTTAATTTTTGCAGGAGTTTTTTTATTTCATACGTGACAAAGAGGAGAAACTAGATGCCTATTTCTCTACCCTTTTACCTTGTATGTGCCGTCCTTAATGTAATGTAATGTAATGTTGTTTTGAAGATTTGGCGTCGAAACACGAATTGAAAAATTCGAAATTATATCATAAGAAAGATGGATTTGATTTATTCTTATTTAAATTTTCTAGTTTTTGACTGTGATATATCATTATATGATATAAAATTGTTTAAAGTCTTAAAGGCTTGGCGCAGTTTATGGAATGGGTGAAATAATTTTAACATTGTGTTCGGTTAAGAAAATATGGATAGAAGTTGGAAGGTTGAAAATTGTTTTCTGTTTTTGATAGTTTAAATTTATTTTTGAAAAACTGTTCAGTATTTTTCTACGTCTTGACATTTAATTTTACTGAATTCATTTATTCTTAAGTATTAATTTTTAATTTTTCATAATTAGGTTTTTCGTTCATTTCTTTGTGACAGTAATATTTTATGTATCAAAATACTTTATTGCGTAGAGCTCTTTCAAGAATTTGTAGCGTTAGCTATTTTTTACTGGTAACAATAATTTAAAGAAGAAAAAGAACATTTGAATTTTAACATCTGGAATGCAAGTAATGTTTTATGTAATCACATGGTGTTAGGACCCTACTTGTTGCGTTTTTTGTTTCTACAAGTGGCTTCCACCCGCAACCTTGCAAAAAACGTAATTTGAAATGTAAATATTAATGCAAATTAAAATACAGTGGACGCTTGATATAACGACCGTCTCCGTCCTACAGAAAACGGTGTTTATAACGAGTGGTTGCTGTAAGAGGTAGAACATAGAGTATATTGGGATACATTTGGGGGTTTTCTCACCGGTCGTTATATTAGGATGGTCTTTATAACGTGTGGTCGTTATAACGAGCGTCGACTGTAATATATATACGTCGACTGTATTAGAGACATGTAGAGTTAGGGACCGGTAATTATAATGGGGGATTTCAATTTTCCGGGCATTGATTGGAGTAATTCTTACCCCAATAATAGTAGAGAAGAGGAATTTCTAAAAGTAATTGGTGACTGTTTTTTAGATCAAGTTGTTTCTGAGGGAACACGGCAGGATACTGTTTTGGATCTTGTTTTCTGCAATGTTGAAGGTTCTGCACAGGCATTATGTGTAGGGGAGCATATTGGGGATAGTGACCACAACAGCATTAGGTTTGGGATTAAGTTTGATATGCACAAAGACAAAAATTTTAGGTTTTTACCTAATTTCAGAAATACTGATTTTGTCGCACTCAGGCAGAGTTTGAAAGTGGTTTTTTCATCAGGTTTGGACAATAGCGATGTAAATTTGCAGTGGACAGAGTTTAAGGAAAAACTAGCAAAAACAGTTGGAGATTTTGTTCCTTTTAGGAGAAAAGGGGTAAACACAAAAATTTGGCCCATGTGGTTCACTAGGGAAACTAAGGATGCTCTAAACCGTAAACAAGCTGCTTTTCGTCGATTAAAAGAAACTGGTCACAGCGCAGACAGGCTACAGTATTGTGAGGCTAGGCGTAGTTTTAAGTATTTGGTACGGTTTCAGAAAAGAGAATTGGAACAAAAGCTGGCAGATAATATTGACAGGAATCCAAAGGAGTTTTTTTTTGCATACGCAAATTCTGGGAAAATTCGGAATAGTCAAATTGGGCCACTAGTAGATGAGCATGGAAATTTAATTCAGAATGATGGTGATATAGCAAATGTTCTAAATGACTTTTTTTCCAGTGTTTTTAACGATAACTGTATCTCAACAGTTGACACAAGCAGGACACAAGCTACTACACAGCTTGAGGACTTTGTATTTTCCAGGGAGGACGTATTACTTTACTTGAAAAAAATTAAAACCACAAAAGCTCCGGGACCAAATAATATTTATTCAAAAATTCTAGTAGAATGTGCAGAGGAATTAGTTGACGCTATAGTTAATATATTCAATGCTTCATATAACTCAGGGATAGTGCCAGAGGACTGGAAACTAGCTAACATTACACCACTCTTCAAGAAAGGGTCTAGAGGTAATGCAGGAAATTATAGGCCTGTGAGTCTGACTTCAGTGGTATGTAAAATTTTTGAAACATTGATCAAAATTAAGATTATGAATTTCTTAGAAAATAATGGGCTGTTGAGTAGTTTGCAGTATGGTTTCAGAAAAGGTAAATCGTGTGCTACTAATTTATTACATTTCTACGACAAGGTTACCTTGGCTTTAGATAGCAAAAAATGCGTAGATGTTGTTTACATAGATTTTCAAAAAGCTTTCGATAAGGTACCGCATGTAGCACTACTCAGTAAATTAGCTGGTATAGGGGTAGGAGGTAAAATTCTAGTTTGGGTTAGGAATTGGCTGACAGGAAGGAAACAAAGAGTAGTTGTTAGGGGTAACTATTCTAAATGGAGTGAGGTTTTAAGTGGGGTTCCCCAAGGATCAGTTTTAGGTCCCCTTTTGTTTATTATTTTTATGAATGACATTAATGAAAATGTTTCTGGAAACATGAATTATTTTGCCGATGATGTCAAACTTATGGGGGTTGTAGAAAATGAGGAACAAATAAATCAGCTGCAACAGGATTTGGATCATATTACTAAATGGGCAGACAAGTGGGGTATGGCAGTTAATGTTGGGAAATGTCAAGTGCTGCATTTCGGTCATGGAAATAAGCATACAAGCTATTATTTACAGGGTTCAGTCATTAGTAGGGCAGATAATGTTATGGATCTAGGTGTCTTAATAAATCAGGATTTCAAGTCTAGTCAACAGTGCAGCATAGCTAGTAACAAAGCCAATAGGATGCTTGGGTTTATTAATAGATCTATTTCAAACAAATCTAAGAAGGTTCTTCTGCCTCTATATAGAAGTTTGGTAAGACCTCATTTGGAGTATGCTGTTCAGTTTTGGTCTCCTTATCTGAAGAAAGACATTAATTTATTGGAAAGGGTACAAAGAAGGGCTACAAGGTTAGTAAATGGGTTTTCTAATTTAGACTATGATTCCAGACTTAGAATGCTTAATATGTATAGTCTTGAGCAATGGAGAACCAGAGGGGATATGATTCAGTTATTTAAATTTATTAAAATGAATGATGTTACGGGGTTAGATTTTCGCACGGAAAGCAGGACAAGGGGTCATTGTTTTAAGCTGTTTAAATCTCAGGCTAATCTTGAAATTCGAAAAAATTACTATTTTAGCAGGGTAGTGGGAACTTGGAACAGCTTACCGGAAGAGGCGGTAAAGAGCAATGGAGTAGATGGCTTTAAGAGGGCCATTGATCTTCATTGGGGTCTTTAATTTGACTAGGACCAGCCAAGTTGGGCCCAGAGCCTGCTGCTGGTCGCCACATTTGTATTTGTATTTGTATATATTTTTTGTTTCAATTAAGAACATAATGTATGAACCTTAGTTGTGCATTAAGGAATCAGTGTTATACAGTGTAATCAATATATTTTTAAGACTTGAAAAATTGAATATTATAGTTTATAAGGAAATAATAATTGTTTCATCATTTTCAGGAGTATCGATTGACTCTAATACTAGAAGAGCATCAGAAGATAGAAACACAGAACAGAACTTATCAGAGATTGTTGAGATACCTTGAAGTGGTAAAAATTTAATCATAAAGCTGTTGGTTAATATGTTTCTTAGTTTGATACTGTCGTCCCGACTTAATCCGGTAACGGATAAACTGATACCCCGCTTGTACAAATAAAACATCCCGGAACCAATGCCATAGACGCAATGCTAAAGATCCTCCTTAAATCGAATAATATTTCTTGGAACCGACAGTATTCATTTAAGTGGTTCTGACGGTATCTTAATTTTGAACACTTTTAAGTCTAGCAGTTTATTGTAGAAAAATTTATACATACTGTCGGCCACACTTAAACGAATACTGTTGGTTCCAAGAAATATTATTCGATTAAGCGGGATATTTGTTTAAGCAGGGATTTTTAACATTGCGTGATTGCGTCTATGGCATCTGTTCCAGGATATTTTATTCGTATAAGTGGGGTATTCGATTATCCGTTACCCGATTAAGCGGGGACGGCAGTATATAGATTCATTAGGAAAAATATTGAACCTGCATTAGTAAACTTTTCAAATAAAAGAAAATTCTTTTTAAAATTTCTTAAATATTGAAACATTGACAATGAATAAGGCTTTGAAGGGGGATTAGATTATTAAATGTTATGGGAACTGCTCTGCCATTAATCATGAGTTTATCAAAAAGAGGACAAAGATGGCTGCTGCCCTTCCTTCCAAAGTAGAAATTATTTTAGGTAAAAGCTGTTTGGGAGAAGGGTAAAAGAGAAGTTCCAAAAAAAAAAAGTCAATAGCAAGTTGCAGCAGTATTAGAAAGTTTGAAAATTGAATCTGAGGAAGTGGCCTGCTCAACAAGTTTTATATTGTGCTCATTAAGTTTTCTTAGTCACATTAAACCAGGGATGAAATATACTATTGGTCAAAACAGGTTGAATGGGTTAGCTGAATGACTGAATGGCCATTGGATCCATCTCCCCAAAAAGTGATGGCAGCCTCCCCCAACTCCTGAAAGCACTGCCTAAAATTTTCAGTGGTGTAATCTAGTTTACACCAAAATCCTTTGGTGACTGGAAAATTCAACATCACTGGAATAACAAACAAAAAAAATAAAGTAGAAACTGTTAATTGAAAAAAAAATGCTAATATTACTTGTAAACTATTGTCTAAATATTTTTTTTTCTTTTGAAAAGTATTCTTTTTGCTGGCTGTAGTGCATTGGTTTAAAAAGTATGTGCCTTGGCAGTGGCGCGCCACAGGGAAAGGCTAGAGGAGCCCCAATGTACCCCAGCCATGAATTTTTTTTGCAACATGAAATAAAAGCATTATGGATATACTCATGAAATTCTCATCCGGTTTCATATATTTTACTTTAACAAAAGTAACCCCAAAGCAGAATACTTTGTAATGTTCTGCAACGTAAAATCATTTGACCAATATTGTTCTGCAAGTACTTTGAGCACTGTACAAGTACACGTAGAAACATAACCGTTTTCAAAAACCATGATCCTGAAATCGAAACGATTTCATACAGGACTATGAAAGGAGTATTTGTTCAACACTCAGTCTTACTGCAGAACAAAGCCTGAAATTAAAATTCCAGCCACACATTCTTGACAGAAAAATGTAAAATCCTTCACTCATTTGTCTGCTCCTCCAAACATTGAAGAGCTCTGAATGCTTTGACAACACATTAGAAGCAATGTTTTCGCTTAGAATAACAGCACACAGCCAATAATGAGACCAAGTCTCAAAAGCAGGACGCTTAAGGAGCATAAAACAGGTGTATTCAAACAATTTTCTGCAAATAATTTTGTTAATCATGTAATTGTGCGCAAATTCTGCAGATTTTGTTCATCTTATAGTAAATTTGAAGTTCTTGCAAATGTCGCAAAAAATAGACTTTTTGATTATCTGCCTAATAAGCATAATTTGCAGAAATTTTAATTTTTTTTCTAATTTGAAGAAATCTGCAAAATTGTTCTGAATTATTGCAAAATTGTATCTTTAACTACCTTTTCTGCAGAAATTCTACAGATTTCTGCAGAAAATTTTCCCTCACATTTGAACAGAATTGTTCTGCAGTTCAGATATCTGTTCTGCTACGTACATTCCAAATTTAGCAGTATTCTGCTTTAAGGAAAAGTAGCAAAGCGTAGTGAACTGTTTTCCACTTTATTAGCTTTAAATACGTGTTTTACAACAATTAAAAAGGGAATGGGAACCCTGTTATTGCATACTTTCTGATTTTCCCACAAAAACATGTTTATCTATCTATCTCTATATGCATGTATACAATGCTAATTTATGTAGGAGTAAATTTACTAATTAATCATTACAAAATAGAAATACTGTATATGACTGGAGTGCTGTGAGAAAATTTTAAATCTTCAAAGGGTGCCACAACGTGTAACAGTTTGGGAACTCGTGCTATAGCGTATTATTGCACTTGGAACACTTATTCCTCTTTATCTCATGAAAAAAGTTAAAGTTTAAAAAGGTGCCTCAACCCTTTTCATTTTGAGCTGGATGTGCCCTTGTCATTGAATATAAGGTTATAAGTGACCATTTGAGGGATTCTTGATATTATTGCGAAGCAAATACATAATTTGTCAACATTGGAAACAGAATGTAGATAGAAAAAATTTGTTTCATTTTTGAGTCAACCGTTTACTAAGATTTCAGTTCTTTACTGTAAGTGATTTTTTAAAGCTTGTATTTTAGCAAAAAAAAATCATTTATGAATTGTAGTTTTGCCCCTTTTTTTTGAAATGACAGAGAACTTGACAAATTGATAAGAAAGTAAAAAATAACTAAAAGCGATGAACAGAAGAAAAAAAAATGGAAACTTTATTTATGCATTTTATCTTGCAGCCAATTGAAGAATGTTCGGATCATTTGAACAGCTCTGAAGCTTTTGAGTATCCATTCACCCTGGCTAAGTCTGAAGTTGAGAGCCACCAAGGCAAATCAAACAATCTGGAGACTCTTGCAAAGGTTAGTTTTGTGAGCTTCTTCAGTGTTTAAATACCCCCCCCCCCCTCATCCCTCTTTTTTTTGCGGAAGGTGATAAGTTTTCTCATTTTCTTCAATAACTCACGTTGAAGTGTTGTATTTTGAATGATATAATAACTTATAAATTTGTGTTGGAAAAAACTTAATTTTTTTAAAACTTAAAAGCGTGGCTTTCTTTGGTTTGTTTTTAATTTTGAGATCCTTTGTTCTGTACAACACTAAGGTGTACATTTCACAGAGCTCAATTTGGAAATTCTGTAATAATACTCTACACATCTGTAGGGGCACCTTGTAGGGTTCAACTGACAAAAATACTATAGATACAATTGTACATCTTTTCGTTGATATGCTTGGATATAGCTTGCAGTCAGGGCCTGATTAAGATATCGCAGGTCCCTAGGCCAAATACTTTTTTTGGACCCCCCATAATGAATCTTTTCAATTTTAAGCATGGGATAAAACAAATTTAGGCATTGACTACAACAATTTTAGCCATTTGGGGGCCCCTAAATTGTGGGGTCCTAGGCCGCGGCCTAGTTGCCCTATTCAGTAATCAGGCCCTGCTTGCAGTATATTGAGGGTGTAACCATTATTTAACCCTTATTTCACTCAGCTTACATACACATGTCTTTTATTTTACAGAAGCCACCTTCTACTTTTTAATGAAAAGCAGCTGGGGATGTTTTTTTTTTGTCATTTATTTATATTTTTTATTGTAATGTTGCTAAATTCATTAAACGAGTTCGCTCTTCATCCTTGAAAATATTGATGAACAATTTTTGGGACCCCTAGGCTCCCAATTGTTATTACATCAGGTCCTGGCTATTTTTATGATGCTGAAGTATTGAAAGTCCTTAACCTCCCTGCGGTTGGGCAGTCCCCGGAATACATGTTAAATGGACGAGATATCTCGTCATAAACTGCAAGGTGGTTGGTTAATTTGAAAACTCATATTTATAGAAAATTGTTACCTAGAGTAGTGTAAAAGCCATTAGTTTAATCATTTATAACGTGACAGTGTCACAGTTTAATGAAAGGATTAATTCAAAAATAAACACTATTGTGTTAAGAAAATGAAACTTCTTGTCCCTCAAATTTGACAAGTTTCCTAGCCTCTTAGTCAATATATTTTGTTTAGAGTTTTCTTTGTTCAGAATTTTATGATACAATCAAAAGATTTGAGAATAAATTCATAGTAAGATTATCAGTGTCATTAACTGAAAAAAAAAAATCTTGGAAAGGTGGTTGGCGGAATCTACGGTTAATTCTTGTTCAGTTCTTTTTTATGGTCAAAACAAGGAATTTTTTTTTGGCTTTCAGAGGGAGGTATATCCTAACACCTCTCTTGGGTGCAGACCTAAAGATCATCACAAAGAAATAAATAGAACTGTTTAGCCAGAAATTTTTTCTTTGCAAAAAACTATCCATCAGATTAAACTAAGCTTTCGTGAGTTGTTGAATGTGTGCTTACATGAGTTCCGCAGAACCTATGTTCTAAAATATTGAACTCTCTCTTTTTCCTAAGATTAATTTCTGATTCTCTACATTTACCAGCATATGAGAGATGCCGCTGAAAGGCGGAAAGAGCTGGAGAAACAGCATGCAGATGCGGTTGCGGAACTACAGAAGAGGCAGGATGAGCTCCGGCACCACTACCACAGCAATAAGTCGGAGAAGCAGCATGCTCAAGAAACTGTACAGTCGCTTGAGGTAACTCAGAAAGCTAAGCTGAACCCCTTCTGCTCGAGAGAAATGAAGCATGTACAGTAGAGAAACAATTATCCGGGATGTTCGGGACCACAGCTATCCCGGATGACTGAGTTTCCCGGTTTTCTGGATCGTTACGAAGCGATCTTTGCCAATTGTTTATAAAACCCGAGTTACTATAACAAATAGTAATGCATCTTAAAATCTGAAGAGAAAACGATCCAGAAGTGCTTATAGATATTACAATATTAAAAATTTTTGAGCTATATGCCACTTATAGGGTATTTATAAAGAAACCGTTCATATTCATTTAGGCATTTCAAAAGAAAAACGAAAAAAAAAAAAAAAGTTCTTCATTTTTTAGAAATTGCCAAAAATGCGTATTTTAAAAAGTGGAGGCAAAATTGACAAAATGTTGCCGGTTTTCTGGTTTCCCAGGTATTTTGGTTCCAGGATAAAAGGTTCTGTACTGTATTCACAAAAGTTTGAAATATAATGGTTAAAAGTAAAGTAGAGTTAAAATTATCTGAACTCCAATTAATTGAACTGTTTCATTATATGAACATACTAATTTAAATTGCTTAGGACTTTCAATTTTGCTGTAGTTTGGCAGAACTAGCTCGACATGCAACAGGTATGCCCTTGGGCTGAAGGGGTTGCTACATAATAAATACAAATACAAATGTGATGACCAGCAACAGGCTCTAGATCCAGCTGGGCTGTTCCTAGACAATTAATTAGTCCCCAATGAAAATCAATGGGTAATTCAAAGCTATCAACTCCCTCACTCATAACAACCTCTTCCGGTAAGCTGTTCCTGATACCCACAACCCTACTAAAGTAGTATTCTGCAAGTTAGCCTGAGATTTGAATAACTTAAAACAATGACCCCTTGTCCTGCTTTCCATACAAAAATTTAATCTGTGAACATCTCTCATTTGAATGACTTTTATACTACTGAATCATGTTCCCTTTGACTCTCCTTTGCTCAAGACTTAACGTATTAAGCCTTTTAAGTCTAGTATCCTAACTAAGCCTATAAGTCCCCTAACTGATCTAGTTACCCTTCTTTTACCCTTTTTAATAAATATGTTTAAAATAAGTTGATCAAGTGTTATTGCTAATCTTCTTTCTTTGATAAAATTTTGATTTGTTTTGCAGTCAAAAGTCAGGGAGCTGCAAAAGAAGTGTGAATTGCAGAATGTATTGCATGAAGAACTTGCCCTCGAAATGGCTGCTTTACGACGTATGCAGGCCAAGCAATCCTGGAGATCCCAAAGATCTCATTCTGCAGATGTAGGTCTTACTAATAGATTATTTATTATTGTAGTGCATTGTTATTGATTAAGTCACAGTAATTTGGCATAGTTAGAGTTTAAATTGAAGTATGGGAAATGATAATAGAATAGCGGTGAAAATTGTTGGGGAAACAAAATTTATTTTTGCATATGAGTTTTGTTTCTTTTTGTGTCAAATAAATGAGATTCGGATTATTCTCACTTAAAAAACTATCACTAGTTGGTTATTCTTTCATGCTGTCAGCATTCCCTTATTGCTATTTTAGGCAAGTTGAGCCCTTTGCTATTGTGCAAAAACTCCACTTTGGCTGTTAATATCATAATTGATGCACCGTGCTGCACTAGTTTACACTGCAAGTACAGCTTGATTTGGCTGCATAGAGTTTGAAAAGATTTTTTACAGAGAAGAAATGAAATTTTGTAAGGTTTTATACTGCTTAGTAAAATACCGTCAATTCCCTCAAATGCATCCATCTAAAAGCTGCGATTGTCTTAAATCCACAATGGATTTGAGATTTAAACTATGAAATTTATTTAAGTTTTAACTGGAATTTTAATATAACATTTCAATATTCAAAATATTTACTTTTTTAGTGAAAATTGAAAATATTAAAATGTTTAAAATGATTGTTAAGAGAAAACCTGTTCCAGCATTGCAAGAATCTCTTTCTTTAATGCAAAAAAAAAGAATGGGTTGGGGAATTAAAGCTTTTGTCAAGATAGCTTTTCACCTATACTTTGCATTTTGAAAAAAGGTCCTTCTTAACCCCAAAATATTTATATGTTTTTTTTTGCTGGGTATGAGTATTTAATGTTAAAGCCTTATTTTGAAGCTTCATTTTTAGATTGTAATTAGAAACCTACAATAAATTGTCATCTGTTCTTTCCTGTTTTCATGTGATAGGTTTCTCTTTTATCTTTAAATTTTCTGTAAAATGGTAAATTCAAGTCAGAAATATCTCACAAACTGGAACAGATTGCCTAAAATATTTATAAGTGATTTTTATGAAAATAAAGATAATTTTTACAATACAGCACTTCAAAAGTTGTAAATAAGTCGGTTTACCTAAAATTCAAATTTCTAAAAAATGGTTCCTTACTGGGACCCCCATAATGGACCCATTTAGTCCCTGTTGATTTGAGAACTGGTTTAGTACTCTTTTTTTTTTCAGTAGGTTGGTTGCACATTTTTTTTTTTTAGATTCTCATACGTATTTTTTCTTAGTTTTTCTTCCATTTATCTCAATTTATATCTAGTTTTTAATGGTTTTCATAAATTTGCATTACGAAATTTCATTAATTAATATATCTGGCAATAGTTTTGCATATTACCTAAAACTTGATAATAAAGCAGCACCTAACCTTTACTTTTCTTTTATAGGTACCCAGTGAGACCTCCAAATTCAGTCAAGACATGGACCTGTACTTAGTAGGGAGTGACACGATTTTCAGCTCGAATAGGAACCAATCACTTTCCTCTTCTCTTCCAGTATTAGATAGGACACCATCTCGCAGCCTAAATGTCTCATTCGAACCTTTCAACTCGATAGCAATTACTAGTCCTGGTTCGTGAATTTGAAATATATCAAAAAAATAGCTTGTAATTGGAATTGTGAAAGTTTTATTACTTAATTGATTACTATTTTACTAATACTGTTTTCATGTTATTTTTAAACTAAAAAAAATAGTAATAATTTACTTTGTTTTGTGGAAGTTCTCTTTCTACAATCCAAAATTCAATTTTTGATCATTTGTGTTCAATGTTGCAGGAACCAACATATCTCCTGGTACAACAATATCCTCATCTTCACCAGTTTCATCTCATGTCCTCAACTCAGCCTCATATGAAATCGATAAAATAATTGCTCGAATCGAGCAAGATAATAGAATCTTAGCCGAACTCGAGAGATCACGAGCGACAGTTGGTACGTACAAAAGTTTTTCTATCTCTATATGTTCAGCATTGCTTTAACATAGTGTACAAGCAGTTTTTAACCCTTTGCACTCGAGGTCTTTTTCGCTTGCGCAAACCAGCAACTCAAGACGATTTCGGCCAAATTCGGCGAACACATTACAAGTAATTGAAAAACATTTATAAGCAAACAAACATATATAAATAATAAAATTTCACTAGTTTATTTATTTATATGTCGAAAACAAGAAATTTTATTACGTATTACAAAATTTTAATAAATATTACACTTTGTAATTGGTTTTGGTGTGATATTTTGTAAAACAATATCCAAAGTTCCCACGTTGAACTGCTTGCACCTTCCACAGTTTCACTTTCAACATCACTCTCAGCTTCACTGTCGCTCTCTCTAATTCTAATTTTCCGTCGTCTTACACCTCTTACTGTATCACTGTCTTCACCACTGGATTCTTTCGTTTCGCGGCGTAATCCGTCGGAGATCGATGTAAGTTCATCATCCAAAGCGGCAAAATCGAATTCGTCCGAACTCGAGCTGATCTGATCTTGCTCCATATTTTTAGGGTTCAAATACTTTTAATTACTGCCGAGACTGTTTCAAGCGAATGCTACGCTGAGACTAACTAAATTGAGCTAAGATTTGGCTACAATGTAAGCAGAACCTAGTCCACGAAAGTACTTCCGAGAAAACTATCTTATCGCATATTGTAAATAAGGAGATCCAGTTACAAAAGACCATAGCGTCGTAGCAGCGTAGTTCGATTTAAAGTTTTAAAACACTCGGGCGCGGTATCAGCGCCGCTCGAGTGCAAAGGTTTAATAATTATGTAAATATTTTAAAGGAATATATTCTTACTAAATTAGTCATTGTATTTGAGGAATATTTTTTAATTAAATGAATACTACATCTTTGAAATATTTCGCACTAGTCATATTTCAAATCTTCTACTTTCTTTGCATCTTTGGGTTGCTTCTGAAACGTTTTTGAAATTGCTCTGTTCTATAGTAAGTAAGAGAACATAACTTGACGAAATTTTTACAAAGGTATCATGGAAAGGTATCAGGTAAATTGGAAATAAACAACTTTTTTGACTTTTGGCCCATGCAATCAACCATTTTGTCTCTGTCACAAATTACCCTCTCTTACATTTGTTCATGTTGTTAATTTGAGATACTTAGAAGAGTTGTTAGCCTATTAAGTGTCATTGCTTTTCAATGTTCATATGCGTCCACCCTCCTTACAGTTTCAAAGAGGTGGCACCATTAAAAGTTAATTCATCTACTTTTGTGGGGCAGGTAATAGTAAATTTTAAAAGGGCTTTTTTCCCTTTCATAATAGGCTTTTTAAGACAGGGGGTAGAGCTTGGATATTTCTGCTATTTTGTTGATTGCTATTCTCTTCTTTGTAGTGTGATGTACAAGTAATCATTGAAAAAATCAGGTTAAATGATTTGAACCTTGTAATGCAGTTTTAAATAAAGCAACAACTTTAAACTCTCTTAATAGTTCAATCTGTTATAAAAGGGTTTTAAATTACAATTTTGCTAATACTTGTAAGTACTAAACATTTGTTTGAAATTTTCTGCTTTCTAAATTGTGCTTCGTTGTTATTATAATAGTTTGGAAAATGATTAGAAACCGTGTTCGATGTTTATTTAATTTATTTTTAATTGATTTTAGGCTCTCCAGTATCAACTGCAAATATAGAGAAATTGAAGGCACAGTTTGAAGAAGACCATAAGCAATCTAACAATTTAAGTCACAGATCTAATATGAGTAAGCTAAATATATATATATATATTCCCCCACCCCCCCCGCCCATCATTTTATCGTATTTTATGTAATAAAAAGATTTTTTTTTTAATTTCAAAATTTTCAGATTATTTTTAAATTGATGTCTGAGAATTAGGACTTCATTAAAAACTAGCGGAGCTGCTTTAACATTTTTTAATTCTCAAAAAATGCATTAATCTGATAATAATTTTAAATAGCTGAAGTTTCTTCGCTTCTAGTTGCTTATGCATTGTTACATAAGGGAAACTTTTAAGTAAAATAAATAAATTTTGTGAGAATCATTGTGAAAGCTTTTATTTTTTTAATCAGTTTATTACTTGAAAAATATTTTTTGAATGATTTTTTAAAATATGAATGCATCAAACTCCAACTGTTTAACTACTCTTAAAATGCCATTTCACATCTTTTCAAAAAGGTTTTTGTTGGTATAGTAAAATTATTCCGTTACTAGGCCCTATGAATGATTTTTCATCATATTTGAGTTTGTTTTTAATTAAGTCAAATTTTCCAAATATGTAAGAGAACTTTTGTTAACTTGTTGACAAAAATTCCCCGCTTTTTTTTTTTTTGCATTTCTCATTGATGTTTCTGACAAATAACAATTCATTTTTTATTCATAACTCTCCCTTTTATAATCTATGCACAGTTTAAACATTTATGAAAATTTGATTCGTTTTTGAACTGTTTTTGTTCATACCTTTAAATTGGTAAGTAACAACTTTTACAATCATAAATCTAGAAATGTGTTGCTTTCTGAGTGTCTAATTTACTTGAGCAAATAAAAAAGAATTTGTTAAACAACTGGATAAGTTAAGTTTTCAAGTTTCAGTTATATTTGAAGAGAATATTCAGTTTGACATTTAATAATGAATCGTATATTTTGAAGTTAAGGATATTTTTAAATCTATTCCATCAAATTATAGTTTCACAAATGTTATACAAATGAAGTTCTCTCTGTTTATTTCTTGTAGCTACGCTGAGAACTTTGTACTGTAATATTACTTTGATACACACATTATTAGATTGTGTTACTTTAGGAAAAATCTGCAAGCACAGCTTATTGCTTTTATTAACCCATTAATGCCTGACATTTTTTTTCCAAAGATATTTTGTATACTGGTTATAATAAGGGCCGTGGTGGCCCGATCGGTAAGGCATCGGACTCGTATCCGGAGGGACCCGGGTTCGATCCCAGCCGATCAAAGATCCACTGCCTTGATTAATGGTGGCTGGGAGGCGTTAAAAATGTCGTGGTCACAAAGTCCTCCAAGTGAAACGATACCTCTGGGGGTGCTGGGCCTAGGGTTTACTCGACCTTAGGTTCTGGTTCAAAATTAAGAACAGAGCACCCTTCAGGGCCCTATCCCGGTTAAACCACGAAGCTGTGGTAGGTACGGGGGACCCTGGAGGTGTGAAATGAAATGAAATACTGGTTATAAACAGTGTTTAATGGACAGGAAAAATAACAAAAAAAAAATATTATGTAAGAAATAATTTTTTTATTAAAGAAAGAAAAATCGTCCCTTAAAAGTTACGATAGACCCCAGAGGGTACACACTTTTTTATTGAAATTTTTTTCTGCGTATTTAAAGAAACATTTTATAAGAGGAAATAAAACCAACAATTAACATAAACTGGGAAGCTGGGAATAACTTTGAAAACTTTGATAAAGATCCTATTAAAACTGCTACAGAACACGCTTTACAATGGTTATGTGCTGCAATCTGTTAATAACGAATTGAAACACTACCAAGGAACACTATTGTTTGGTTGAAATGTTCATTTTGAGGAAATTCAGACCCCCTATTTTGGACCGTCCCTAAAAAGGGAAGTTAGGCATTAATGGGTTAATATTTAACTTGTGTGTTCTAATATTCCTTAATATTTAGGGAAAATATCAGTTATTAAGTACTGTTAAATGAAAATGTTTTTGAAATAAATCGGTGTTACT
This sequence comes from Uloborus plumipes, assembly GCA_038373865.1. NCBI lineage: Eukaryota > Metazoa > Arthropoda > Arachnida > Araneae > Uloboridae > Uloborus > Uloborus plumipes. Next base: position 24,581 of record JAXGGA010001683.1, read on the forward strand.
GTATGTAATCATGTGAAAAATTAAATTTCATTTTTAATTTATTTTGTTTTGATGTCTTTATAAGGAATACAAAACAAACTTTAGTTTTTATCTATGCATTCAGTTATATATAAACTGAATATACAAATAAATATTCATTGTAAGATTGAAACTGTCTAAAGTGTAATACAAAACTTAGCTTTCTATAATAGATGTAAAAAATGTATCAAGAATTATTAGCTCATTTCGCTTTGGAAAAAAAGAAAAAAAAAAAAAAAACTCACCAAAAAGATGCTTTAGTTTTTAATACTTATACATGTTCACGTATAATTTGTATTTTTTGTACGCCGAAGGGTGTGGTTGTTAAGCACTCATAAACATAATTTTTTTATTATTGCCCACATTTTATATTATGTGAAAATTGTTATTAAAATGACTGTCTGTTAGTCCAACAAGCAACCTATGTAGTATGGTACTTAATTAAGCCATCATACATATAAAGAGTTTAATTTTTTCCCCACGTTCTCTGTTTTTTGTGATAATTGTTAGTGCAATGGCTGATGTTAGTCCAACAAGTGACTCTTGTAAGAATTAACTTAAATCCTGCATTAGTCATTTTTATGGTATCTGTGATTCAGGGCCTTAAAACAATATTAGTTACATGATATTGTTAGTGTATTTTCTCCTCACGACCTATCACTGTTTGGACAGAATCATCTTTCTCTTCTCCTGCTATTGACCAATTATTAATTGAATCTGAAAGGAATAAGCAAATGTATTGGCAACTCAACAAAAGTAGATTTCCCAAACGTAAGTATCAAGCATCTGTCATAAACCTCTAGCGGCACCTAAGTTCAGGTTTTACTAGAAGCAGTAGTGCAGCGCTCGTTTTATGCTTAGCTTTCATTTGGTGAGCTTTTCGTTATTTTCGAAATAAATGGGTTATGGTATGAGCTTCAGTTAATAGCCATTCATTTTTGTAGCCATCTTGCCTTCTATATTACTTGTCTTTAGCATGTATTTAGAATTACTCTATGAATTACTGGTTATAAACTTTGCAGCATTGACAGTTTTTTATTTGATTTGAAGTAGAAAGAGCACTTGTGCCATGTAGCTCCTGTATAATATTAATATTGCTATCATTTTTAATATATACAGTTAAACCAAATAACTTGATTAACCATATATGGTAAATAGGATTTTGTAAAAGTGACAAAATTATAGCTATATCAAGCCAATACCTTATGCTTTTTATATTCTGTACTTATATATTTCTTTAGTTGTATTGACTTGTAATAAATACGTGTAGATTGACTATGAAATTTTTTCTATATGAAGATTTCCAAAAACTTAGGTAATTTGATAGTATTTTTAATTAAACCGTTCTTGTGATTTCTTTGAAGTTTTTTGCTGTGTGTTGTTTCCAATATCTTTGATATCAGGCTGCCATGTTATTAATTCTAAGCAAATGCATGCTAAGTCTTTCTCTGCCAATCTGTTTCTAGCTTTTAAAAATGTCTTTATCTACTGCGAAAGTCATTTTGTGGTGTAGAAAGGACATTCTTCATGTCATTTTATTTATTTATTTATTCAAAAATTCAAGTGTTTTAGCATGCCAGAAAATGAGTCCAGATTTACTCGTCAAATTATATTTTACATTCAATTGTGCCAACAATAATAATTATTAAGATTCTGTGTTTGTGTGTTTTTAATTAAAAAAATTCCTGCTAAAAAGCTTAACTCTTCTGGACTTTTTCCCCATTCATATTTCACTTATAAATATTTTGATGCTTTATTTCATTTTTGGTATCATATCATATTGTTACAGTATATTTTTTGAAGCATTATATCGTCAATTTTTGTTGAAATATGAGAATGAAGCAAATTGGTTTTCCGAACAGAAAAGTTTTACTTTTACAATTCCGTTAATAAAATGGCATTATTATAATTTTATTTATTTTTTGTATTTGAAGTTGAATGTATTCATGTATATTTGCAAAATTTGTTTCTTTGATTATTGTTTGTTAACGTAAATAAGAATTTTTTTAATGCTCTAATGAATATTTTTCTATGATCTAAACTTGATAAATTTTTTTATATTTTGCAAAATATTAATGCATTTGAAAAAGAAGGAAAGAAATCCGTTGAAAATTTTTGAATAATTTTTTCTGAGAAAATCATAAGACAAAATTACCATATCGGGATAATTTTGCTATGAGGCTTTTATTCATGTTATTGAAAATACTTTGAAATGTTAAAAACACATGTTAAAACTCATTAAAAACCCTTTTTCTTCAGCTTCATGTTGAAACTGATATTTAAATCCACCATTTCTCTTTATACTTGCATTTGGTATTTGTGTATAATCATGCTATTTTATGTGCGCTTGGTAAACATTTGCTATTTGAAATGTAAGCATGGTTTGTGAAATTAATTCTCTAGCATGTATGCATTTTTGCTGATTTTTAAATAATGTAATGTATGTTTTTTTTTATTACAGCTCTTATGCTCTGTGTTTATTTTGGATTTAAAAATTCGCAATTTAACACGCGAGAACTCGCGCTGTTATTTCTAACACGAGCGCTCGCGCGGGGTCCCAAAACGACCCCAGTGCTTGCAAAAGACCCCCTTTATTGCAAGAATGGAATGGGTTTAGGAAAAATTCGAACCACACCCTCACATCGATCAAGGACACAATTGGAGCTACCCAAAAGATGGTTTCCTTATCTGGCTATGAAACTCCAAGAAATTGAAACAAAATTGGTTGGGGTCGTTTTCGACACTGCGCGAGCTCTCGCGAGTTAAGGATATATATATATATATATATGTATATACATATATTTTTTTTCCTATACTCAAAATGCATGGTTCAATTCACATAAAATCTGATATCTTTTATTCGTAGTATGAAAATGGTGAGAATAAACATTTCCTAATTCAACGTTTGAGCAAAAAATTAATCTAAAGTCAGGAATTATTGGATAAATCTGCAGCTTCTCTTACAGAGAATTTCATGTGGGATTTTAAGTAGGCGTATTGTTTATGTCGCTTTTTAAAAGAATAATATATTTTTTTTTGCTTTAAAAAAGAATATTTGAAAAACCAAAAACTTTCTGTAAAATGTAAGAATATTATGTTAGGGGTCAATCCATGTGAGATCATACAGCCATGTTGCTCACTATTTTTGATTTTTAAAACTTTTTGCCTGTTAATTAACTGTTATATTGGGAGCATGAAACAATGGTTTAAAACATTTTAAACCTTCAGAATTTTTTTTGGCAAGCACTTTTCAGTAGCTGCGGAAGCGACTTTTCATGAAAAGAGTACTTTTTGAGGATGCTTATAACTTTTTTATTTATAAATATATCAAAATGATTTAAAAACCACTTGATTGAGCAAAAAATGATCTAAATTTCTATATCAGTTATTTTTCTGACAATTAGTAACAAATTTGTGTAAAATTAGCTTAAAAATAAGATTTTTTGTGTGAAATTTTACATTTTTGGCATAAAAATATTAGTAGAAGGAATTAAGACTCACCCTTACTTTTTTTTCCCTTGAATAGATATCTCATAGGACTATTCCCAGAAGTAGTGTGAAACATTTGAAGACAGTCCTTTTTTTTATATAATTTGTCAAAGTTGGCATTTTGGAGAAAAAATGGTAACTTTGAGATTTAATATCTGAAAAGGGACTGAATGAAAATCTACAAAAATTTAACTGGATAACCTTCTTATAGTAGTAAATATGCACCAAAAATGTTATGAGTGATATCGTTCTAGTTTTAGAGATATGAAGCCTCAAAGTTGGCTGAAAAATCTCATTTATTTTGACGCCAAAAAATCATCACATAATGCAAAATTAATTATTTTCATAATATTAGATGAGTTTTTTGTGGTATAAACTAACCCTTTTACCAAAACATATAATATTTAAATTTATTTTCCATTTACAGAAAGAAATAATTTAGATATTATGCTTTTATATATGCTTTTTTTCTACGTGTTAGTCATAAAAACATGATTTTCCACTTTAAAGCTGGGCTTTCACGGTCTTTATGCATCTAGTAAGCAAAGAACAATTATAGTTTTAATCTAACCTACAACTCTTCATTCATTTTTAAAAGTTTAAAGCGTTAAAACCCCCCTACAGCACCAAAAAGTCGCTCAAAATCCGAATTTAAGCTCTAGATCCTGCCATTTTCCGTGAGACTGCGTCTGTATAACAGCAGAAAATGGCGGACGTATTTTCGCGGAAAAGGGTAGGATCTAGAGCAGTGTTTCCCAACCTTTTCAAGCTCATCACCCCCTTCAAGATGCTGACTGACACCTATCGCCCCCCCCCCTCTTTTTTCTTCCTCGAAAAAACCATAATTTGGAGCAAGTGAACAGCTATAATATTAAAAATATAAGTACCTAAAGGAGTGGTAAATTCTTAAGTATGGGGGGGGGGGCAATGGGTATTTAGAAGAGAAAATAGCAGTAAAAAAGGGTAACGAAAACCGAAATTGTAAACATGTACGAAACCTCTTGTTCAGGCTTCAGACAATTAATTACACGTTAAGAAAGAAACAAATTGAAGTTCAAGCGCTTCCTCTTTGCACCTCGGATTAACCTTAGGGAGTATTTTATCATTCATTGTCAATTTTATGAATTTTCAGATTTTCAATTTATTTTCCTTCCAATTTTTAGTTTCAATGATTTTAATTACCCAGATTCCAGCGTAGAAAAGAAAATAATTTCTTGAAAAAATGCACTTCTGTATTTTGATAAGTATGTCAATGATCTTAGTTAAATGTTCCCCTTCAAATGATTATATCAGTTCGCTTTGTGAAAGAAAAAAAAATAGGTATTTTAATTAATAATTAATATTTCTAGTTTAAAAGTGATTAGTCATAATATCTTTATTGCGTACATTTTACTTCAAATTAAAGTTCGGTACGTATATTTTTAATATTATAGCTGTTCACTTGCTCCAAATTATGGTTTTTTCGAGGAAGAAAAAAAAAAGGGGGGGGGGCGATAGGTGTCAGTCAGCATCTTGAAGGGGGTGGTGAGCTTGAAAAGGTTGGGAAACACTGCTCTAGATCCTACCCTTTTCCGCGAAAATACGTCCGCCATTTTCTGCTGTTTTATACAGACGCAGTCTCACGGAAAATGGCAGGATCTAGAGCTTAAATTCGGATTTTGAGCGACTTTTTGGTGCTGCAGGGGGGTTTTAACGCTTTAAACTTTTAAAAATGAATGAAGAGTTGTAGGTTAGATTAAAACTATAATTGTTCTTTGCTTACTAGATGCATAAAGACCGTGAAAGCCCAGCTTTAAAGTGGAAAATCATGTTTTTATGACTAACACGTAGAAAAAAAGCATATATAAAAGCATAATATCTAAATTATTTCTTTCTGTAAATGGAAAATAAATTTAAATATTATATGTTTTGGTAAAAGGGTTAGTTTATACCACAAAAAACTCATCTAATATTATGAAAATAATTAATTTTGCATTATGTGATGATTTTTTGGCGTCAAAATAAATGAGATTTTTCAGCCAACTTTGAGGCTTCATATCTCTAAAACTAGAACGATATCACTCATAACATTTTTGGTGCATATTTACTACTATAAGAAGGTTATCCAGTTAAATTTTTGTAGATTTTCATTCAGTCCCTTTTCAGATATTAAATCTCAAAGTTACCATTTTTTCTCCAAAATGCCAACTTTGACAAATTATATAAAAAAAAGGACTGTCTTCAAATGTTTCACACTACTTCTGGGAATAGTCCTATGAGATATCTATTCAAGGGAAAAAAAAGTAAGGGTGAGTCTTAATTCCTTCTACTAATATTTTTATGCCAAAAATGTAAAATTTCACACAAAAAATCTTAGTTTTAAGCTAATTTTACACAAATTTGTTACTAATTATCAGAAAAATAACTGATATAGAAATTTAGATCATTTTTTGCTCAATCAAGTGGTTTTTAAATCATTTTGATATATTTATAAATAAAAAAGTTATAAGCATCCTCAAAAAGTACTCTTTTCATGAAAAGTCGCTTCCGCAGCTACTGAAAAGTGCTTGCCAAAAAAAATTCTGAAGGTTTAAAATTTTTTAAACCATTGTTTCATGCTCCCAATATAACAGTTAATTAACAGGCAAAAAGTTTTAAAAATCAAAAATAGTGAGCAACATGGCTGTATGATCTCACATGGATTGACCCTTAGGTATCTTAAATTCTCTGAATTTTGCACTTATGGTAATATACAATTTTTTAAACTGTTTTGTATTATTAAGCAAATTTTAGTCGATTTATATGTACTTATTATGCGAGTTCTCCCCTCCCCCTCCCTTTTTTTGCATTTTGTGCTTAAAGTTTAAAATATAATAATATTTTTGTTTTAGAATCATCTGTCACAATGAAGGAGTTAGATGTTCTTATGGCCAAATTAGAGCAGGATAATAGGATACTTGCAGAACTTGATAGGAAAAGAGCTAATATAAGTAAGTTAATATTACATACTTTCTAATATGTAAAATATACATAGTGATTGTAGAATGTCTGATAATTTTAGAAGGGGTTAGAGGGGACAAATATAAAAGCATTTGTTGTACAATACTTGTTTGGATATGCCTTGTGAATATGACACAGGGCTTATATAACAGAGCTGTATCCTGTATAAAATCACAGTTGAATTGGATAAATATCTACTTTGCAATCCATTTTGTTCCACACATGAGATTTCACTTTAAGGGGTTACATCACGGGCACTGTTTATCAGTCCCCAATGCAGGAAACAGTACAAATACTACAAGAACACATTTGTACAGCATTCCAAACCATGGACAGTGTCATACTCTAAGCTGTGTGGAACAAATTGGATTATAGATTGGAAGTGGTTGTGTAACAAAAGTCTCCCACATTGAGCATTTGATAATGAACATTTTGCATAATGTGCTCATTAGTGCAATTGAACTTTATTGAAAAAAAAAATGATGCATTTCTCTTTAAATGTATGCATCACTTACAGTAATATGCGCAATACTACCCAGCTAAGCACAAAAGCATACAGATGATCTCAAAATGAGAAACAGCATTTTTTAAGTTTTATATCTCCACATATTTGATTCAGATTCCACTTTTTTAGAATTTTAAAAATCTATTTCCCATTCACAAATCATCATAAAACATTGTATTTTGGTAAAATGTGTTATAAAGAATCACCTTCTGACAATATCTCAATTTTGACAAAGAGTGCAGACATGACTTTTATGCTTAGCATGGCAGAGCAGTTTGGAAAATGATTGTTTGAAATTGGTTCCATCATTTGTGTTCATCCTGTGTATTGTTTGTTTAAAAATTTTAAAATATTTCACTTTTTATTTATAACTAGTGTATATGCCCGGTGTCACGCGGTTAAAATGCAACATGCGAAATCCATTTCCCAGCATTATTATATATTCAAGGGTGAATACTCACAAAAGAAACATTTCTCAAATATTTGAATGGGCCGTGGTGGCCTGATCGGTAAGGCATCGGACTCGTGTCCGGAGTGACCCGGGTTTGATCCCAGCCGATCAAAGATCCACCGTCTTGATTAATGGTGGCTGGGAGGCGTTAAAAATGTCGTGGTCACAAAGTCCTCCAAGTGAAACGATACCTCTGGGGGTGCTGGGCCTAGGGTTTGCTCGACCCTAGGTTCTGGTTCAAAATTAAGAACAGAGCGCTCTTCAAGGCCCTATCCCGGTTAAACCACGAAGCTGTGGTAGGTACGGGGGACCCTGGAGTGTGAAATGTGAAAATGTAACTATTTGAATTGAGAGAAGCCTCAGAAAACCACGTGAAACAAAGAAAATATCAAACACAAAATCTGTACCTCAAAACCAGAACGACGTAAGTCCAAAAATGGCGATTTTCACCTTTTTGATGCATTCTATGGAAAATCTTATTCCCCATCGACCCACAAGAACATTATCCTAGAAAAAAATTCCTTCACAAATATTTCGCAGCGCCAAAAGAGCGCGAGTCCCGTCCTTTACATGCATCCAAGGATCGTTTTTGCCCTCTACTGAAAAGTGGCGAAAATGGACTTAGGTCAGTCTGGTTCTGAGGTACAGATATTAGCTATCAAGAGGGAGTTGAAAAAAAGCACTAAATAATTAGTTTAATGGAGGAAAGCCTTTAAAAAATTGGTGATTTTATGTGGAAGTTTCAACTGAAATTGGAATAAAAAAAGAACTGCTTGTCAGATTTTTTTCTAATTGGTCTCTTGATGTGCCCTTTGAGGACACAAACACACTGAAATTTTTAGCGAAATCCGACGGGTGGTTTTTGAGTCTATAAAGGACATACATACAAAGATACATACATTCATTGTTATACAGGGTGTCCACTCCAATCGTGGCCCAATAGCTAATTTTTAAACCGTTAGAGATAAACATATAGTTTATTTAGGAAAAAATCTCCAAATTACGAAAGGAATTTTGGGTCGATTCAATGTTTTTCAAAAAATCAAATTTTGAAAGAGTTACAAAATTTAAATTTTTATACCGCCCCCCAGTCCTATCAATCATATTTAGTAAAACATTCTTGACACTGTAACGTTTAAAACTAAAAAAAATCACTGTTCTACGACAAAAATTGACCGAGTTATGACGTTTTGAAAAATCAAGATTTTGCATTGTTTCATGACGTCATCGAGGGAGCGATCTCTCGATGACGTCATGAAATAATGCAAAATCTTGATTTTTCAAAACGTCATAACTCGGTCAATTTTTGTGGTAGAAGAGTGATTTTTTTTAGTTTTAAACGTTACAGTGTCAAGAATGTTTTACTAAATATGATTGATAGGACTGGGGGGCGGTATAAAAATTTAAACTTCGTAACTCTTTCAAAATTTGATTTTTTGAAAAACATTGAATAGACCCAAAATTCCTTTCCCAATTTGGAGATTTTCTCCAAAATGAACTATATGCTTATCTCTAACGGTTTAGAAATTAGCTATTGGGCCACGATTGGAGTGGACACTCTGTATATAAAGAGGCTTATATTTACATGGCATATTGTTATTTGTAGGCAACAGACGCCCCTTTTCGACGACACCGCCCGGAAGCCGAAGTAGTACTCCACTGACGGGTACTTCTTCGTTGTCCGGGATGCACGGGGGGAGCATGTCCCAGTCTGGAAATTACAGCTCAACGCTACCCTTACTACCCAGTAGTGCCCCCTATGCTTCTTCCACCCACGCCACCACGACCGCTAAATCGGAAGACATGTACGGAGAGACGGACTACATCGATCTTCCGCATCGAGGACAGTGCAAGGTCTACATTGCTCGGTATAGTTACGACCCCCTGAAGCAATCTCCGAACGAGAATCCTGAAGCAGAGCTGAAGTTGACGGCTGGCGACTATGTGCTGATATTTGGGGATATGGACGAGGTAAGATTGTTTTGTTTTATTGTTTTGCAACTTTCTGTTTGGTAATTGATTACGTTGGCGGTTCGTATGGAAATGCAAGGGGGGCAACTTCCCCCTCACTTTCAAAAATATAGGGGCCTTTCTCCTCCACTTTTTAAAGTTCAAAGTTTATAATCAACTGAAAAATGAAAATGTTGATCGATTAATGTCCTTAAAAAAAGAAAAGTTAAAGTGAGTACTTTTATTTTTCTCATATTATTAGTATTCCATAAAAATGTAAACAGAACTTTGAATCAAAGGGTAATAGTCTGCTGTAGCCCAATTTTTGAGGCTATGTTCTGAATTTTATAGACAAGGTTATTTCATCAAAAATGACACTAAAAAAAATCAGCAAAATATTTCAACAAAAAAGTCAGTTTAAAAGGGCACCTCCCCCCTCCCTGCTGTATTTTCTTTGACCCTCCACTTTATTGGTGTACCAGCGGTCTGTGATAAATTATAGCTGATTATGAAGCATCACTTATATTAATATGCTTCTGAATGCACAACACATTATCAGCTTTTTATAGCAGAGACTTGGTATCATTTTATAATCAAAAATAAATTGAATTTGATTTTTTAGTTTCATTGTCGTGTAGTTTTACAGGTACCTTTTGTGTTGGCTATATTACTTTCCAAAAATTGATGAATTTTCTCCATGCATGTTTTCTCTTCCCCTTCTCCTCTTTTTTTTCTTTTGCGAAATGAAACTTTATTTTAAAATTTTACTTTAACTCAACTCTTTTTTACTCTTGAAGACAGATTTTTTTTGTTGTTGTTGCTAGCAATAAAACGTGGAGATGTATCTTAACTTCATTTTGTTTTTTTCATGTGCATTCATGTTCATTCTGTTTCTTAATGCGGCTAATTCATGTTTGTGACAGGATGGCTTTTTTTCTGGTGAGTTACTCGATGGGAGGAAAGGTTTAGTGCCATCTAATTTTGTGGAGAAGCTGACTGGTAAATTTGTTTTCTTCATATCAATTTTGCTCTTCTTTTAATATTTGTTTCTGAACTTGTCACTTATTCTTTTCAGGGGAGGAATTATATGAATTCCAATCTCAAGTCTTGTATGGGACAAGAGACTCTGATGATGGTAGTACCTGCTTCATTTATAATGATGGTGATTTATCTGGAGATGATCCTCATTTGTTTTGCCAAAAAGAATGTAAAATTACAACTGGTATGCATCATACATTTCTAGTGTTTGTGAATTTTAATTTTTAGAATTTTTCTTTCCGCAATAGATGAAGTTCAAGAACCAGGAACACAAAACTAGATGCAATCCCAGAAAGAAATAAAATACAATCGTGTAACTATTTTTTATTGAAATTGCTGCTTGCTGCTCAAATTTCTTGAATTACTTATCGGATACTATTATTACTAATTACAGTTGGGATTTTTGTTACAAAAATTTCCTTCTTGTTAATATCTATGAACTGTGCATTTCTACCCAAGTGCAGAAAATATTAAGTTAGAGATAACATGTTGGATGATCATTTGGAAAGAGAAAATGCTGTAACACTTGCTCCCCCGCACACACACTATATCATACTTGTCAAGAGATTTATATTTAAAAAAAGCACAGTGTGTCAAAAAAGAAGAGCTACAAATGAGATTAAAATTAATAATACAGCTAACATTGAAGTATATAATGTTGTCTCATAAAAAAATAGTGAATAATATTAAAGCTTATTTCTGTACCTCAGAACCAGACTAACGTAAGCATTTTCGTCATTTTTCAGTAGAGGGGAAAAACAATGTATTCGACAATAGTTTTTCCCCTCTACCGAAAAATGACGAAAATGGACTTACGTTAGTCTGGTTCTGAGGTACAGATTTATGTCAGGAAAATGTTTTGAAAAAAATGGAAGCAATATGGTTACTTATTTGCTTTGTTAGTAAAAAATGAGCTTATATTTTTTTTAGTGCAACAGTTAATCAAAGTTGGTGTTTTCACTTTTGTGAATTCTGATAGCTAGAGAATATCAATTTCGTGTCTGTTGATTAAAAGAAGAAGGAGGGAAAAACACTCGTCTTCAGAAAAGTAACATTTTTATCTCCATAATCTTACATTTTAAGCAATGCATTTTTTAAAAAACCTTTAGTTTGTGAGAGACACCCCCCCGTCCCCCCACACAGAATCCAAATAAGCAATATATTAATAAATATGTTTTCGATATGTCTGAAATATATTTGTTAGAGCATTTGCAGTGCTTATAATGTCTCAAAAAACTTCAAATCATCATTTATAAAAAACTGGTGCCTTAATATTAATTTGAGATAAGTACACAATAGTAATAGTTTAAGATAAGTACATAATCCTATTTGTACTACCGATAGGAGTAGAGTTAAATTTTTGGTGGGGAAAAATCTTTTTCTCGATTCTAGACATAATTTTTGAAGATTTCTTTAGTAAAAATATTTTGTTGCACTAATTTTTGATGTTTTTTCTGCTACATATTTAATTTCTCCATTTTTCACTTTTACAAGACTATAGCGTTGAGAGAATTAAAAAAAAAGTTAAATCTCCTTTTAGAGGATTTCCATCGAATGAATGATTACATTGATTTGGAAGACATTGATGACTTCGAAGAAGATTATTTGTCTGATTTAGAAAGAGAGGAAGGACCCGGTGAGTTATGAGTATTTACTGTAAAATGTTTTAATGGAAGTTAAAAGATTTATTTTTTTAAATTTAATATTAATCAATAAATTGTGACAGACCTGCTAACTCTACTATTTTTCACGGAAGAATCTCGTTTTTTACTCCATTCTCCCGATTATACGTTTGAGTATTTATTTCTTCTTTTTTTATTCTGTTTTTTTTTTCATTGTAGTTTGATCTATAACGCTTAATGTTGAATTTTAACTACTTCTGAAAAAAGATACTTGCAAACATTTCAAAGTGGCTATTCAAGGGAGTTCTTATTCATAAAGAAATCGAATAAAGATTTGCATTACGCTTTTCGTAAAGACTGGAATTGACCTAAGTATCTGTCATGGAGGAAGGTATGACATCGTGCAACATATTAGAATCTAAAAGCATATAGTGAATGTGGAAGCACAAGCCAAGCATGCAAAAATTAACATTTTTTTAGCAACAAACATGAAATATCTCGAGCAGAATGCTTCCTAATCAAATATTACTTGCATACTTTAAACTATTAGTCTATTTTAAACTAATGTTACTTCTTAAAGCAGTCTTTTTTGTTCATTATAGCATTGTTTAATGTCTTCCCTTTTCTCCCTTGAAGTATTGACCAGATATTCTCTTTTTCTTTTCATAAGGTTGGCAGGTCTGTTATGATTTTTTAATAAGTTCCACTCTTATTAATGAATAAACTTCAGTTGTGCATGAAATATTTTTTGTTAATGGCCTTAATTTTCTGTAGTCCCAGCACCTACTCGACTAGTCCTTGAACGGCAACTGAATAAGAGCATTCTGATTGGCTGGTGCCAGCCAGATGCTTCTCAAGGCATTGTGGAAGCTTACCATGTGTATGTTGATGGAGTGCCCAAAGCCACCATTCGTGCCATCGAGAAGACGCGGGCTCTAGTGGAAGGAGTCGATTGCAACCAGGTCAGTGGTATTTCACGCCGGCTGTCACTTCTTTAAAATGTGTATTAAATGAGCTCTCATCCATTTGTTGTACTTTAAGCTGTCCTATGTAAATAAAATGGTTGTTCAATAACTTATGGCACAAAGGGTATAATCCTGAATCTCATGCTTCTGTTCAATATCATGCAAGTATAAATGAATCAATATCTGCTTATATATAAAGCAGTAAGTAACCGCCCCTAAGCAAGGGCTAAGGCAGAAACATGCAATACACCACCAACTCGGCTATTTCGATCCATAAACAGCTGTTTCGAGCTTATTCTGCTCTCATCAGCATGGAATACGAAACTAGTCGAGTTGGAGGCAAAAATCCTCTTATAAAGCAAAGAGAGCGAAAAAAACTGGTAGCTAATGTGAAATTAGAACCTTATGGTTTTTAACATTTGTTTACAGGATTTGGGCCATGATTAGGATGTTCTTGTGAACACTAAAAACAATTACATACCAGTACCATTACGATTACATACTAGTAATAGCATTTAGTATTTTTTAGTATCTAAGACAAAGTATTATTTTGCTTTCAAATTAGTTTTGATTAATGATTTAAGAATCCTATTAATTTTCTATGAACGCTTTTTAACATTCTATGCTAAACTGTCTTATAATGTAAGAATTTTTTCCTCAAAACATATCTGTGTAATAAGCAAAATAGACGCATTGCTCTACAAAAGAAAGAAAATATTCTATATTTTAGAACAAGAACCTGCTTAAAACATAGTTTAACTGTTACTTTACAATGTTTGTTTTGTGCATATATCTCCAAATTGTATTCCCCTCATTTCTTATTCTCCATTATGCATTGAGCCTTTTTTTTTTATGTTTTAGAAGTCAGTGGATAGTTTTTAATTATTATTGTTTCATATCTGTGTTTAAAAAAAAATCTTTTGACTGTTTTTAAAACTATTTTTTTTTTTTTAAAGAAAGTCTACTCAATTTTTCTAGTGTTAAAGCATATATCTTCCTATTTTTTCTGAAAAAGCTTGGCAATTGAATGTTTACAATTATCCTTTTCCAGATGTGCTAACTAGTTTAATTTATCAGTTAATATATCTAATCTTTTATTCTGTATACTATCAATTATTCTCGTTAACTGAAGACTTTAAATAGCAGCTTTTTAGTTTTCTTTCTTTTTTTTATTGCTGAATTTTTGACTCTTTGTCTTTATCAAGGAGTTGATCTCCTTTCATTGTTGTTAGGAAACATTAAGTGCCAACATTGTTCTTGTGCCTAAAGTTATGTGAAATATTCCATCCGAGTTTATTCAAACATTAACTGTTGATTGGTTAGAAGTATTTTGTATCACTATCAACATTTTATCTTCCATGTATCATGCTACATATTTGACTCCAAAACTTTGGATCTGATTTCAGCCTCATCGAATAAGTGTGCGTTCTGTTAATCCATCCGGTCGTCACTCTAGAGATGCAGCTTGTACCATCGTTATCGGCAAAGGTATGTAAATTCTTTGAACTGAGAATTAACTATGATAATTAGTTCTAGTGATAGTTTATCCCTGAAGTATGTAGTAAGTTACTCATTTGATTTTTTTCTCTTAAATTCCAGATATTCCTCTGGCACCTAGTTGTGTAAAAGCAACCAATGTTACATCAACTTCAGCAGTGATCAGCTGGTTGCCTAGCAACAGCAACTTCCAGCATGTTGTGGCCATCAATTGTGTTGAAGTTAAAACTTTAAAGCCAGGAATTTTTCGACATAACATTTCAGGTTAGTAACTTAACTGCTAATGTTTGAGTATAGTGATACATTTGTCTCTCGGTATAAAATAGTTCCGTGAATTAATATACAATACCCCTAACTCATACATCAGAATCCTTTGCATTGATTAGAACATTAACAATTAGAATTTTTGAAAATTCTCATAATTGGTATATAACAAAGCTGTTTTTATACTTCAATATGTTTCTGTCCACCATATTTTTTTTAAAATTTGTGTGAGCTTTTTTCTGATGCTTAACTGTTTTAGAAGAACCCAGGGCTCGCATTCCCCCTAAAATTCCTAAATTTCCTAAAAAATTTCAGACCTCCTAAAATTCCTAAAATTGTACTAAAATTTTGGGGCATTCCTAAAAAATGAGAAAATTTACAGGAACTCTTTAGGGGAACTTAAAATACCTTTCTGAAAGTATTTTGTAGCCAAAAGAGAATTTTCCCCTAGATATTTAGTGGGATAAATAGACATTTTACAAAATTTTTCATTAAAAACGCATTCTTCACACTATTTTTAATTTTTGGACAGACTCAAAATTCTTCCTCTTAAAAACGATCTATTTAATCTTCAAAACAGCTGTTTCACCATTCTACCTGAATAAAACAGAACCTGCCTGTGAAAATTTTCGGTTTTTAGTTGTTTCTTACGTTCCTAAGCTCGATTATTTGCGAATTTTGCAATCTGTTTGCATCCGCTTCTATAAAACTCGTTCATTTTAGTTTACTGTGCAAATTCACCTCTTGGATATCGATAATTTTATTCTTCCCATTAGTTTGCACCTTGCTTAATTTTCTTTTGTGTTTAGATTATTTGCAGGCTCATTATTTCATGTCAACCTATTCAAAAATGTGAATCCTGTTGCATCTGAATCAGTTAAAACCATGAGCATTTTTAAAAAGTATTATCACTTTTTTTGAAACTTTGTTTTTGGTTCAAAAAAGATTTTGAAAAATTAAATGGATTTAAAATGTTGAGAAGGATGTTTGGTACAGCATTAAAATTCAGGAATCGTGGTATACAACAGATCTAGTAAACTTAAGCAAATGTTCTAAATATATGTGAATTGTACTAAGCCAATGAGAGAGATATATATATTTCTTTTTCTTACTTTAATTTTTTATTCAAAATTGGGGCTATTATGTCAATTATAATTATTAATTATTCCTACAGTTCTTTCAAATTTTTGCTCAACAGTTTTTTCTTCACCATTTGCATACTTTATCTGCTTTTAAAAATGCATTTACTTATCACGTCTTATTTATTGAGAGTTTAAGGAAGCATGTATAAAATTATAGCCTCAGCTTAATTTGATATTCAGAAATGTTTGCACTACTTGAAATATCACAATATAATGTATTGTGATATGGAATATATATATTGAATATATATAGGGGGCAAGAAGGCAGAGTTGGAAAGCAAATATATAGGCTTTTGACAATACAATAAATGTTACGCTACTCTGGTTTCGAAACAAAAGATTGTTGAGGGTCTGAAGAACTTTATGCATAGGAAACTTTTCTGGAAATTAAGAAACTGACGAAAAATATTAACAAGCAGTTTTTTTTTTTTTAAGATAATCTTAAAACTTTGAAATCAAAGTGCATTAAGCGCAACTAATAGAATTTATAAAGCTGTGGCATAACTTAATGATATATGCCGAGCATTTTACACATTAAGATTTTCTAAAGTTGTCTGGCAACGGAAAATCAATTGTTTTTAGTTCCTTACATTACATTTGAAAATATGGGGGGGGGGGGGGGGGTGAGAGAGAGAAAATTATTAACTAAAAATTGTTTGGTGATGCAAGATGGTTTACGATTTGTAACATAGAACATAACAGGCCACACGGGTAAACTTCACGAAATGTTTTACTAGATATGAAGAAAAAACTTGAAAACAAAGTTATTGGAAAAAGTGAAAAAAAGAAAATAATAATAACAATTCGTAGGTTTATTGAAGTAACAAAAATATTAATGAGTTTAAAGAATGAATATTATCTCTGGGTCTAGTAAAATAGCGTTTAAAAACTGCTGTAGAAACCTGTTGTAGTTTAACATTATGGAAGTAATTGCTGAACGGAATTAATGTCTGTAGAAGCTGATCAAATGGAAAAACCCGCATATGCCTATCTTTGAAAGTGAAAATTTTGAAAACATGACTGCAAGTTAAAGTGCCTTCTGGCTTATTAGCAGTTATATAACATTCAAACATTATTTTTTTTTGGTTTTGACTCTTTTTTTTTTTTTTTTTTTGTGCGGAAGTGTTTGAAGGTTGGAAGTTATGCTATAATAAATAATATGCATTTTCAGTTTGTTTTGTCGAGTACTACAATTAGGGGCCTATTTTCAGTCAAAAAAAATCGTAAATTACCCCTAAAATTTTCCTAAAATTTTGTCAAAATGTTCCTTAAATTCCCCTAAAATTTTGAAAAAGTCTACTGCGAGCCCTGAGAACCATTTATCTGTAATGTTGAACAAAGGGAGCAATATAGTTTTATTTTGTAATTAATCAGTATGTTTGTTGCTGGTATCTAGTTCAAGTTTCAATATTTTTTATATCTTGAAAATTTTGAACTGAAGGCAGCTACAAGAAATTTAATTGTTAACCCTGCATAAAAGAATGTCCTAATATTTTGAACTTATGTGTCATGCACTTGAAATAATGTATTTTTTTAATGTTCACTAGAATTAGTGTTATCTAATATATTCTAATTAATCCAAAGAAACTTAACACAAAATACGTTGGAAATTTATTTTTGAGGCCAGAAGGAAAATCAATAGTAAAACTGCTTATTTCCAAGATTTTAGCAGTATATACTGTCAAATTAATATTTGTCACAATACAGTTTAGTCTCGAAAATCCGAGTCTCTAAAGTCCAATTATCCGCTTAATCCGAGGTGCCCGAAAATTTCGAGTTTTTTCTGCTTTTCTCAGAAATGTTGTTCTTTTCTTTTCTTCCTGAAATATCACCGCCATTTTTAGTCACACACCTGTCCAACACTCTTTCTACTCTTATCAGTTACTCCAAGACATTTAGCGGCAGATGTCTAGGGGGTGGTTTGAAAAGAATTATTAAACTTGTTTCTCTACTATATTCTCTTTAATAAGAGTCCAAGTTCCCTAAAGCTTATTGTGTACATAAGGTTATGGGTCTTTTTTCCCTGTTAATGCAAAGTTGCGCTGTCACTTTTTCACGCTCAACCCGTTACCCAGTCTCATCATTTTGAATGCACCGTACAGTCGAAAGTGATTCTGTGTCAAACTGTCGCAAGTTGCTTTTAGATGCTTATGCTAAAAAACATGGGAAAAATAAAATAAATTTTGTATCTATGTTAGAAGCTATCAAATAGTTAGACGAGTGCGAAACAATACTGGCAACGCAATCGCACAAAAAGTGAGCAGTTTTGTTCACAGAAGTACAATGAGACACCTGCAGAAAAGAGAAAAACAATGCAAACATCGGACTCCGAAAAGACTTGCGAAGTTTGTTTGGTTAATTCAACAGCATTATGAGGAAATCCCTACAAGTGGAACCATTCTTCAGGAAATTTTCGTATTATATAAATATTCACCAAAAATTTTCATATTTTTCCGATAATCCGAGTTTTCAGTAATCCGAGGTATTGCCAGCCCGAATTAGCTCGAATTTTCGAGACTCCACTGTAGATTTAAGAATTGGAATTTGTGCAAATATTTAACATAATTCAATTAAAAAAAAATGCTTTTAACTTATCTAATCATAATTTTGATCTGGCTGCTGAGCAGCAAAATGTTATTATTTACTAGTGCTAGTTTAAACAGCTCAAAGTTAAAGGATACCAAAGCAAAAAAATACATCATGGAGAAACTTGAATTATTTGAATTCACTCAAAATATAACAATAATGAATGATGTAACCATATTTTTTAATCATAGCATGTTCACTATCTTTACATGTCTCAACTTTTTAAAATACCAGGTACACCTTTTAATTGTTTCTTTAAATATTTTCCTTTTATGTCATAATATATGTTAGATATTGTTCCAATCAATTAGTTGCTTCAGACAAATAATCTTCTATATATTTTTTGACTTTAGATGTACCATTTAAATTCGAATGCACATCAACTGACTCTAATATAAAATAGTAATAATTGAAATAGAGAATTATGTGTCATTTTTTGATTTTTGTTACATCAGATAATTTTGTCGCTTGCTCCGATAAAATCTCATACTTTTTAATGTTCCATATTGCTGAAGATTGACCATATATGACTGAAAATGATTATGTCTGCCCATGGTTTATAGGGGTCAATCTCGAGAAAAATGAGGTCCGTTAAAGGACCCTTCACAAAATTCAGTCACTCAAAAATGGACCGTTCATAAAAATCCCACACTCGAAATCGGACTCTTCACAGAAACCCGAGTTTAAAGATTGATCACGAATATTTCTTGCCGTAACTATTTTTCACATTATTGCGAATTTGTTTTCACAAAATTACAAACTATTTTTCACAAAATTCCAAAAACAGTACCTTGGTCAAATATCCTGGATTGAGCCCTGGTTTAAAATGTTTGCTGTTTTCCTGTTTTTATAGAACTGTTCATTCATTTTGATATGTGAGAATTTTAGTCAACAATTTAAACTAATTTTGAGTTTTTGGATATTAATTCATGTTTTATTGAAAAAAATATCTACTTTGAGTGAAAGTGGACCTTTATTTAAAGATTTTAAACATTTGTTTATAATTTGTGGGCAACTATTGCAGTCATTCTGTTTTATGTATAAGCTGTACACCATAACCTGCATACATTATAACTATGAAGTAATAGTTTCAATTTTCTTTCATGTTTTACTGTGTATTATGTAACTTTATCTAACAAAATTTCGGCTAAGTTTTTATTTGTGGACCCTTCAACTTCGCTATGAATGGGCGTAACTGTATTATGTTTCCAACAGTACTTTAAACCTCAATGTTTGCTTTTAAGTGAAAAATATTGCATTGCATTTGTTTTTCATAAATATAGAGATGTGAGTTTATAATTAATATGATATTGATTTAATTTTATCTGCCGGTTTCCAATTATTCCACGTTTGAAATTAATTTTGACTTAAAAAAAAATTCATGTTTCATTAATAAACATTTTATCCATTTTTGTGAAAGTTGACCTTTAGTTCTCGAATTTAAGCATTCATTTATAATTTGTGTGCAGTCTATGCAGTCACTGTGGTTTATATGTAAGTTGTGTACAAGAACTACAACATAATCGCTTCAATTTTGTTTTAGGCTTTACTGTGTATTATTTTACTTTTCATAACAAAATTTCTTATAACAAAGTTTGTATACCCTTCAACTTTGCTTTGAACGAACACTACTTTGTTTCCAAAAATACTTTACACCTCCATATTTGCTTTTAAGTGAAAAATATTGTTACATTTGTTTCATATATAAAGATGTGAGTGTGTAACTAATCTTCTATTGCTTTCAATTTTAGGCTTAGCACCCAACACGACTTACAAGGTATCCGTTCGAGCTCGTCCCGCCCGTTTGTTTTTCAATCATGAAAATCCCAAAAGGATAGGATTGTTGACGTCGGCTATTGAATTTAAAACACTCCCCAAAGGTTGTAAAGGTTAATTTCTTTTCGCTTTTCCTCTCTGCGATTCTTCTGGGCAGTCTCGAAGCACTAACATGCAAACATGCTTTGCTGTGGCAACTGCACATCTTTCATAGTCTAGCAGTTCAACCACTTTGTAATCATTTAACACTTTCAAAGAATGCATCAATGCATATTACTTATTTTCTTTTTAATCTTGTAATTATTGTGCTTTAACAATACTACCATTTTTTTAACATTTAACCACTATGTGCAGTGAAATCTTTTAAACAGACCATGTCATTAAAAATCAGTCATTACAGAAGTGCAACAGAACCTCATTAATTCAGACTAATTTGGTGGTTATAGCTCTTCCTAATTAATTAAAGTACAGATTAAACAAAATGATGTAGGAATTGAGACAAAGTGCATAAACAAGCTGCTGTGTACAGTAAAAATTGCATTTTGAATTCAATTGAGTGAAATATGAAACTGCATGCAAAAAAGTTAAGTATAGTATGTGCAATGTGAATACCTTATTTTACAGGCCATGGTAAACAAAGAATAATTACATATTCATTATCTTCATCTAAAAAATATAAGAAACACATTTTTTGTTTGAAAGACATTTTCCATATTTTTTCTTCAGCATAATTATGCACACATAATGACAAAAATTAGTTGTGCTGAAAGAATTGTAAAATTTTACTTTCGATTTTAAATTGAAGGAGGAAGAATTGAGGTAAAGAGAAAGAGCTGGAAGGTGATCCATTTTGAAGTTAGGTATTGTATTAAGCGTTAAATACTAGCAAATTGAAGGTTGAGGAGCCTTACTTTTATGATAGTATGTCGTGAATCAATAGCTATAATCAAAATCGTAAACGAGATAGTTTTGAGTTCAAAATAGGATATTGTGATTATTTTTAAAGGGAACTATGTAGAAAGAGTCACTAAATGGTGGGCAAATTAGTTTTAAGTTTAAAGATAATTCCGCCTATTAAATTTTGGTGAATTGAGGAGATGGTCTGAGAATTCACTGCATCATTTATAAAATTGAATGATTTGATGTTATTTTTCATTTCTATTTGATTTATTTTGTGCCTAAAATATATTTTAGTTAAAGAAAAAAAAAGCACTTAGTAGGACAAATTTTTTCTGGTAATTAAGTAATAATTGCTGTTTAGGAAGTCTGCATTTTTTACTAGTCTTTTTGAAAAAATTTAAAATAAAGGGAAAAAAATGTTTTTAAAAGAATAGTAAAATGATTTTTGTTGTTAAATGTATGTGATCAATTTTTGCCTTGATGCCAAGTTTAAAAAAAAACAGTTCATTTTGGATATTATACTTTATTCTACAAATTATAAACGGCAGTTGCAGTTATTAATATGTTAATTCCATGATAATCTCTCCTTTTTTAGAGGGGAGGGGGAACTCATATGCCATATTTTTTTTCATACAAATTTTTAATTTCCTCTCGTAAGATTGATGTCTGCAACATAGTATGGTTATTAGGGTGGGTCGAAAAAAAATAATTATTTTTTTTCGAAACGCTATACCGCGGAAAACTTGCCTCTAGGGTAGGTAAGTAAAATGCAGATTAAACAGAGGAAAAATATTAAGTCCCCAGCTAGCGCATTGTACTTGAAATTTCGATTTTTTTTGAAAATTAAGTCATTTTCCAAATTTTTTGCAATACTAAGTCAATAATATTTTATTCCGCTACAGTGAAAATCCTTTACTAAAATGGTTGAAAAACCCATAAAGAACGTTAACTGGTCAAAATCGTTCAATTTGCGTTGGCGCAAAAGACTCAAAAATCGGTAAATTATTGCGTTTCATGCTCGCAGCAATTCTAGTCGGCCTCGTTGCCCGGTGAATGGCAGTCATTACTGTTCAATGTATCAAGCTTTTCAATGCATTTCCCACATGGAAATTAGTTCGTCCAAGGAATTTGAAAATGAAATTGATAAAAACTAGGCATAAAGATTCTGAATAGCACGCTTGAACTAAGTCACCTCGGCAGATGCGCATAATATTGAAAAATACTGCATTGAACTGTGATCGCTCCAGAATTTCGAGCAGAACAACGGCCGTTGAAGCTTCAAGTATGATGAAAGATATGAATATCGTTACTAATGACGGCCACTCTCACATTATTAACAAAAGTAAAATTAGAAGGGAAAAAAGCATAACGTAGTGAACTTTAAAACCAATGCATTGAAGAACGCAGTCCGCTCTAAGGACTTTTTTTGATGGAAGGACGAATAACGCCCTTGTAATTCAGAACATTAACCAAAAACACTTAAAACCCCAACCATACATAAAACAGTAACATTATTCTTTAATTAAAAAACATGGATCTGTGTGTTTGTTGGTCACGTTACACCATTAAGTGAAACTGCTCAGAACATTGCTGATAGCATTATCTCTAATCTGACTGAGTGTCGTTTTTCCTTAGACGAACTAGATGTATAAAAGTTACGGCACAGTTACTAACCAGGGTTGGAGAAAATATTTATGTGTTTTATAGAACAACAAAACACCTCTACAGTGGGGAGTTTGCCTTTGCACTTTAACGAGTTGTCTTTGTAGAGCATTTGTTCCAAGCCTTAAAATGTGAAACGACTATGCTAAAATCATTTAGTAGCTAATTAGTATCCATCTTCATAAGTGCAAAAAACTTCCAATACTGGATTTTGAAGTACCAGGCATTGATTCCAATTTGTAAACAAAGAGCAACAATACCTGTGTGCATAAGTTCTGTTATAAAGTCAGGCAGCTGCACTGTGGACTTTACTGCTCGCGAACCAGGTCCTCGTTCCCACTCACGATGGATGACAACAGCTAACAGTTTTGAGACTATATGTAAGTGCGGAAACCCCTTCAGATAATCACAAACTGTTAGTATGTTTTTATTCTCAATCATACATGTTTGTATGGCTCAAATTAAAAAAAAAAGCCAGTACATAACAGATGGTCCTACACATATTTTTGAAGCAAATCAAATCCATAAGATTGCTATGGGAGAATTTGATTAGAGTAGTTGATCCTGTGATTTAAAGAAATGCATTGTTTGCCCATCCAGAGCACTTGCTTCTTAGGATGATAGTGGATGCAGGAAAATACATCAGTAAGTTAGGTTTCAGAAAATTGTAAAAACTAGAAAATAATCCCGTAAACCAGAATCAATAAGGTATTTTCGGTCTTAAAAATTAGCCTTCAGGCAACGAACTGCACAGAAATAATTAATCGGATCACTATTATACTTACACCACTTCCATTTTTTTCGAAGAGTTTCTGATGATTAATCGTGAGCTAAAATCACTGCTGGTGAAACTGGTGATAGATGGGTAAGTTCTTATTTAACAAAACAGCTAAAAAAATCGTCTTCGGAAGAACTGAGATGGTTTAATAAGATGTACCTGCTACAAGGCAAAACCTTATAGCATCCCTGTGACGCTAACAGCCACCACTGTTGGGTATTGGAGGCGAGCGGTGTTCATATTCGCGCACAACTTCCTGTTTACCGGAGCCTTGAGAATGCTAACCGCAACAGTACGGGAGGAATTCTTCCTTCCTGGTTTGGCAAACTCCTGTAGCCAATCAGGAACTGAGCGGTAGTTTTAGTTCACGTTTTTGGAAGAATTACGGGGCGCTTGCCTCTTGCGCTGAGGTTTGCGGGATAAGCTAATAGTCTTTGAATACGTTTGCTGGGGGCTGGGTGGTTGCTGCCCAGTCCCCCAGAATCCTTTCTTTTTTTCACTTTTTGCTGAAGCCCTCAGAGAAAATTTTACTTTTATATGAGGAAGTATACTTTAGCTGAAGATTCCTTTTGACAATGGTTTTTATTTTATATATGTTCGATGATATGAACTTCTTCTGAGAAATCTTGTGGTGATGTGACTTCATCACGTGATGTCTGAAAATTTGATCAAGACTCATTCTTTCCGTAAAAAAGTGGAAAATTCTGCAACTAGTGATGAATTCAGCTGTAGTCCGAACCCAATTCATGAACTTATAAATATGGCTTCAAAGTGATAAATTCTGCAGCTAGTGATGAGTTCAGCTGCTTACAGAACTAAATTCACTAACTCTTAGACACGTTGCAAAGCGAATAGGTCTGCAACTGGTGATGAATTCGGCAGAAGTGATTGATAATCAAGATATACCATCCGCGTAAGTGTTCATTCCCATGGGAACCCATGTTCTAATTATGGCCATTTCTAATATTTTAATTTAAGTAGCTACTTTCATTTATTATTTGATGTTTAAATTGTTAAAATAAAATTAAGTAATTTAGATCAAAGTGTGATTAGCATTTTACAAAGCATCACTGTACCAGTACCCTTTTAATCAAAAGATTCAATGCCAAAGTTTTGCAGCAAGTACAGCTTCGACTTAAACACACAAAAATAGTGAGACTTTTGCAATGCAGTAAATATGTTACTGTAATAAAAAGACAAGATTAATCTGCTCTTACCTTTTCTATGCTTACTTCATTACAATAAACTGTAGTGTAAACTAAAAAAGTAGTTATCTTTTAACACACAGAGTTCAGAATAATTTACTAAATATTCCTTTAAGGTTCTAGTATGTACCTTAAATGCAATAATTTACCGATTTCTGAGTCTTTTGCTCTACCTCAAATTGAATGATTTTAACCGGTTAACATTCATCATACTTGAAGCTTCAACAGCCGTTGCTCTGCTCGAAATTCTGGAGCGATCACAGGTCAATGCAGTATTTTTCAATATCATGCGCATCTGCCAAGGTAACTTAGTTCAAGCGTGCAATTCAGAATCTTTATGCCCAGTTTTTATGAATTTATTTTCAAATTCCTCGGATAAACTAATTTCCATGTGGGAAATGCATTGAAAAGCTTGATACATTGAACAGTAATGACTGCCATTCACCGGGCAACGAGGCCGACTAGAATTGCTGCGAGCATGAAACTCAATAATTTACCGATTTTTGAGTCTTTTGCGCCAACGCAAATTGAACGATTTTAACCAGTCAACGTTTTTTATGGGTTTTTCAACCATTTTAGTAAAGGATTTTCACTGTAGCGGAATAAAATATTATTGACTTAGTATTACAAAAAAATTTGGAAAATGACTTAATTTTCGAAAAAAATCGAAATTTCAAGTACAATGCGCTAGCTGGGGACTTAATATTTTTCCTCTGTTTAATCTGCATTTTACTTACCTACCCTAGAGGCAAGTTTTCCGCGGTATAGCGTTTCGAAAAAAAATAATTATTTTTTTTCGACCCACCCTAATGGTTATGGCGATTTAAAGTTTATTTTAAAAGTTTCATGTATGCTCTTGGTATTTCTTTTAAGAGTCTTTGAGTCAGATTGCAAGATTGCAATACATGATTGCAAGTAAAAACTTTAAATTAGTAACGCACAGTTACAAATAACAATCTCTATTGATATGTTTTAATGCACCAAAAGAACAAATGCAGATCTTTTCAAGGCTTCTTCAGAACAGGAAAAAAATTTAAACAGAAATAAGATTTGAAGTTTTAATCCAATGTTAAAGAAGCACAAATATGCAGGTATACTGCAGACACGTGTTTCAGGGCTACAAGGAACCCCTTTTCAATGCAAGAAGTGTGAGCTTCCTTCATCCTAAAGCTCACACTTCTTGCATTGAAAAAGGGGTTCCTTGTAGCCCCGAAACACGTGTCTGCAGTATACCTGTATGTTTGTGTTTCTTTAACGTTAGATTAAAACTTCACATCAATCGCACAAAGGTATTTTTGTATTCAGCAATAAGATTGTAATTAAATTATGATAATTCTTGTTGGTCAGAGTACAAATCTCAAATTTGTTGTGTGATTTGCTTACTTTTCTTTTAAAAGAACATTAAATTGTCTTCTCCATTCTTGAACAAACATCTGACAGGTGTATTCTATCAAGAGTAATGTTCAAAGTCAAATATGAAGTAGTGCACATTGCAATCCAAGATTCTTACCCTATTTAATAAAGATTAATACCAGGGTCTATTTAGAAGATTTCTCTTTTGAATTCATTTCTGCTTTCAAGAAGCCTGAGCTTTGAGGCAAAATGTCAGCCTATTACTCAGGAAATAGATTTATTATCAGCTCCGAATATAAAAGATTCAGTTCTTATACTGAGTAAAAAATTTCTATATTATCTAAACACATTTAAATTTAATTAAAAAGAGTTTTATTCCCAGTAATTTTAATAAAAATGTTCTAGAATAATTTCATATTCTTTAATGACTACTAAGATGAATAATGGTTGCAAACACAAATTAGTTACTGACTGTAGATATATGTTTGGAGGTTTCATCTAAGTTTGAATGTTTCACAGTTTATTTTCATATATTTTAAACTTAACTTTGTTAAAACACCACTAAGGTTCTCATTATTTCGGCACTATCACTTTTCTTTCATATCGGTCAGCTTTTAGAGGCATGAGTTTGAGCTCATCATAGTTAAACTTTCATTTTGATGACATTAGTGTTAAGGTTTGGTAGGTAGGTTAAAATTTCATAGTGGACTGTAGATTCAAAATAAATGTTCTCTTCACTTAAGTAGATAAAATCAAACTCTTGACTTTTTATAAAAACAAACTTTTAATTACATATTTAAGTAAAATGTAAAATAATATTCTCCGCCAACAATCGGCGAGAAAAAACAACGCTCCTTCCTTCAAAATATTTAAACTGTTCTATCTCTTTTCGTTTTTTGTTGCCATTACCAAAAACAATTGATAGCGCAGACGATAAATGAATCAAATAACACAAAGAAATATTACAAAACAATTGATAGCGCAGACGATAAATTAATCAAATAACCCAAAGAAATATGAACATCGCAGACGATTTATAAATTCGCAACAATTAGGAAATGTAATATAATGATTTTGAAATTAAATGGCTTTCAAATATTTTTTATCGTGAAATTAACCGAGCTATATAGAGGAAAAAATTATCAAAGCTACTTAATTTATAATATTTGATACTTATGCGTAAAAGGAACTTAGGTATTCGTAATAAATTTTATTTAAAAAAAAACTGCATACTAAAGTCTATCGATATTCAGGTCTTCCTGAACCACCTCTGGACATACAAGTTGAACCGGGTCCCCAAGATGGTACGTTGCTGGTGACGTGGTTGCCCGTGACGATAAACAACAGAGGGACATCGAATGGTGCTCCTGTAACTGGATACGCTGTTTATGCTGGAGACCGAAAAATCAGTGAAATTGATAGTCCCACTGGTATGCTGCCTATGATTTACTATTCCAAACGCAATAAGACTTGTCTGTATTGCTTGTATTTCATTCTTAGCAATTGAACTTTCTTGTGAATCTGATAATCAAAGTCTTAAAATTTAACATTCTTTATCTAATTACATGCCATACGGTCTCATGAATACTTTTGTGTTTTGTAACAAAAACTGCGATGATGCGAAGTGTGCTGCAGATTCTTGAGCAAATCGACAGACTATTTCTAGTTGGGGAGATAAATCTAGAATTTTTTAAGGAAAAAAAAATCTAGAATTTCAGCAAATGAAGATTGTACTGTATTTTCCAGGGTGTATACGTTAGGGAGCTTGTACTTGTAATTTTTATAATTTAGCACCTTATTTTTAAGTATTTCCCGGACTAGCTTTAGATTCAGGGTGTCCGCGCATATGGAAAGTCAGGGAAAGTCATGGATTTCAAATATGATCGAAATTGGTCATGGAAAGTCATGGATTTCAGCGAAAAATGTCCAAAAGTCATGGAAACTGACTGTTTATCATGGATTTTAGCGCTCCGGACCGATTGAAATTTTTCCCGCGATCTCGGCAGAACGAAAACACTTCCGCCGTCATTCTACTTCGTTATTGGGTGCAATCTGATTTGTCAATTACAATTTCCAACAAGTTGCATTGTGTTGACCAATCAGATGAATTCTCAACGTTAAAACCGTGAGCGGCGAATTTTGTGTAACTGCGCATGTGCGCGAACTCCGTCATCTGATAAAATATGACCTTGAACGACAAAAAGATAGACTCGATGTTTTTTTTATGGTTTTTTCCCCGGCATAGGCAGATTTGCCTTTTACCTTTGGTCTCCTCCCCCCACCCGCTTCATTTGATTCCTTTTTCTTTTAAAACTTGTTTGAATCTTTTTCTTTCGAGGAGTTTTATGCAAAAGAAAAACAAATTAAAAACCATGTTGAATTTTAAAGAATCATGTAGGTAGGGGGAGGGGCAGGAATGTTTGGTCATTTGCTTTGCAAGATAGAATATTAAGTGCATAATTTTCCAAAAACAAAACAGAGTTCTTTTTTTTTTTTTTTAAGTCATGGAAAATAGTTTGCAAAAGTCATGGAAAGTCAGGGAAAGTCATGGAATTGAAAAGTCCAGGTTGAGCAGATACCCTGTAGATTTTAGAATTAATCTAATGTCAGTCTGTCCGACAGACAATTTTTAGATTTTCAATTCTGCGTCTCAGATTGTTGAAGAAAATTTGAAACCAGGCTTTTGTAATGTAAAAATATGTATGAATTATATAAGCTATGTGAGTTGAAATTTATAAATGACTGAAGTATATATTTAGCATTGGTCTCTAAAATACAATGATTACTAGGCTTCAAATTGACACAGCAGTGACTTGAAAGCTGGATGAATGAAAGTAACAAATTTGTGACAGTATTACAACAAAATGATGCATCATAAATTAGTGCGAAAAACTTCAATCAGGGTCTTCTTTTAGAAGAGATTCTTTCAGGCCGGGATTCAAAGACTGCCAATTTTTTAAAAAATATAAATCCATACCACTTGCTCTCACAATGTATGTTTTATTTGTTTGTTGTTTCCTCCTACGTAATCGAAATAATATATTTAATCAGACTGCTTATAGTAGTTTACTGTTCCATACATTATATTTTATTATTATCATTTCATAATCTTTTGATTATTTATTTGAAATCTGCTCTTTGATGATTTTTGCTGATCATGTCAATAAACATGTTGGTGCAAACCATATTTTAAAAAATTATTAACTTTCATATTCCCTTCCCCCTTCTCAATATTAAAATTTGAAATTCCCAAAAAATTCTGGGTTTTTAAAGTTGCCCTTCCTGAATTGGCCACAGTCAACCCAGCCTTACATCGATAAAATGAGTACCAAACTTGCTTGAAAACTGAACACTGGGGGTTCCATGTTTAGTTGAGCACCTGACTGGAACATCTTCTTTTGGGCCCTTGGTCATGAAAACTGGAATGAACTCAGCAGGCCTCTGGCTCTGTGGGCTTTTGAGCCACTAACTTTTGTGAATCATTTTTTGACCTGTAAAATAATGAACTAAAATTATTTAAATTTCGCTTTGTGCTTGTAGAAATGCATGTGTATTGCATTATGTATGCTTGCCTCTGCTACATTTGTGACATAAAAAAATGTATCTTACATGTAGTATATTTCAAAGGGCGATTTTTGCTTTGATGCCAATGAATGTCAACTTTTCAGTAATTGATTGCTTTATCGAATCTTCTCAGGTGACCATGCTCTGCTCGATATGATGAATCTAGCTCCTTTGAAGAAACGTACTGTGACCGTTAAAACTAAATCTGGTGATAATTTATCAATAGACTCTATGCCTTGCCTTATTCCTGTAGAGTTGTTGAAAGGAGTCGCAGCTTCAATGGTAAGATGCATATTTTGTATCTTTAATTTAAAATATGATGAATTTTTTATTTTGAAATTAGAACGCTTGATGCTTTACAAAACTTTTAGTCTTTAGGTTTTATGTATTTAGCAATTCTATCTATTTTTATTAGTGAAAGTAGTGGCGACATGCTCCGTAGAGACTGTAGAATCCAAAAGGATCTTAGATCTTTAATTTTTTCAATCCTGAATCTTTAGATTATATTCCAGTGTTTAATTTTAAGTGCCTAAAATTCTTATTTTTCTCCCTTCAGAAGTATATTATCATTTTCATTTAAGAGAAGTCTTTCAAAATTGAATTCTGTATTATAGCTAATACATTGTTTTTTAATTTTTAAATAACCATCTCTTTGCTATGACAATGACAAACGTTATCCTAGCCAGTGTCCAGTGATGTCATTTGTATTCTAATCAGTTAAGTCAGTTAAATGGCTAAATTCAAGACATTTTTTGGATGAATGTAGTTGGAATTCAGAAAAATCTTCAAGTGTTGTATCAGCAATGTTATAAATTAAAGGGAAAGTTGATGGAGTAAAAGTTAAATTTTCTTACTTTTTTATCAAATGCAGATGACTAATGAATCTTAAATTTTCTTTCATAACAATATTAAGGGGTTGTAATCGGTGTTTAATTTAATGTGATCCAGTAATTTGAAATCCCATTTTTAAAGAACTTATCCTAAGGATATAACAGGTATTGCAATTGCTAGTTGAAAATGCTATTCATTATGATGTCTAATGAAATTGCAAGGTATCTGAGAATGATTAGATAGTTGAAGAATTATCTCAAAACAAATAAAAAGTTAAGTGAGGTTGGTGTGCAATTTTTCAACTGCACTTAAAAATTTTGTACTTATGTAAAAACTCCACCGCAGCTGTTTTTGTGGCAGTTAAAAACTTTTGCCAGTTTATTTAGTGTTTTTTCTGTTTTTGGCGGTTATTGTTCGCACGCAGTCATCTAAAACCGCCAAAAACCTCACCGAATCTGTAGCTATGGTAGAGTTAAACGTAAGTTGCAAAAATTTTAACTGTATTTTCAGCTTTAAAATTAAATTTGCATTTCAAGTTTCTTTTAAAGTTAAGTAAAGAGCGAATTATTGTAAACAAATGCCTTCGTTTTGCATGTAAATGTTTATAGACAATCTCATTTGTCAATTTATCTGAAAATTAAATTGATTTGCATAACTATAATGGAACCCAAAGTTTTTAGTTGATTGGCGTTGAATTGATTTCAGCACAATGTATCTTAATGTATGAAATAAGTTTAAGCATCCTAACTATCAATCTTTAAGGATGATGTAGCAATGAGTAGTTTATGTTTTCCAGCCTAGTTAGTTTTGTGTAATGTACTCCTTGTTAGTGATGTGTTTTCTTACTTGCAGTATATGCAAAAGCATACCTGAAAGTTGCTTATTCAGTCATAGAAGTTCAGAATTCTTTCTTTAGAAAAATAAATCTAATTAATGATGAAGAATTGTTTTTAACAAATTTTATTGAAGTGTTGAACAAAAAAAGAGTTATGCTTGTTTTGTAGCAATTAGAGTAATAATTTGAAAATAATGAATTGGTTGAATAAAAAAAGCTTTTGAATATCATATTGATTGTTTGTAAAATTTTTGCTCTTGAAAATTAATAATATTGTTACTTGTATCAGTAATTTAGAGAACTAAAAGAATGTACGAGGGAAGTAAATTAAACAGTGGCAACGTAATATAGGAACTGGCACAAATAGGATATGGAGTAGTGAGGGGGGTGGGGCTGTTGTTGATGTGTAAAATGCAAAAAACACTTGATCTAGTTAGAAGGACAGTTAAAATAAACCGTGAGGAGATGGTACCTGTCAATCAAATGAGAAAAAGAATCAAAGGTCAGGAAACCCTATGAGATCACTGGCAAAGGTGTTGATTGTTGATGTCTGCAATGAAATGAAATGAGAGAAAGGGGTTCAAACGAACCAAGCACTGCGACCAGAGGTCTATTGTACTAGTCCCCAAACAGAAGCCTTAGAAAAGACCAGTGGCTGAAACAAAATTCAGCAAACACCTAATAGGAATGTCATGAATCTCCCAAGGTTCAAGCAAATGACGACCTAGGTGTTCAAACCTATAAGCAGAAAACACTTCGCAATCACACAGGATGTGAGCAACAGTTTCCTCATAATAGAGGCATTTCCTGCAAGTTGGATCATTTATGACAACCATTAAAGTGAGATGTCGCTTTAATGTACAAATGACCAGTAAGGAGACCAATAGCCTTCCTAATACTATTTCTATTAAAACTTAAGAGCTCTTTTGCCCTAAAACTAGGGCACCCTCTATTAAATTCCTTTGCCTGACATTGCCCATCCAAGTCCCGCCAGTTGTGGTACTGTTTTTCCCTAAAATTGATGTCTGCAACAAAGGACCCTTCCAATCAGTGGAGTCGGATGGGTTCCTTGAACTTCAGAAGCACATCCAAGATTTCCCACTGTCACAGTCACAGTAAGAAACATAGTTTGCTTGTGACAAGGATTCTTGATTATGTTTCTGTCAGAGGACTGAATTCAACATCAAAAAGGACAGTCCACTGACAGTCTATGGGAAACAGAACGCTGAAGTTATCAGTCTGATTACAAAACCTTTCACTTTAACCTTACACTTAATAAAGTCTGGCTTTGATGAGATGGCACTTGACTCCTCCTTTTTTTAGAATTGCTCATTTTTCTGCAGGGGTGATAAAGTAGAGGAAAAACTGAAGAACGGATTCACAAATGTGTTGTTGGTTCTAGTATAGCTTGAGTACTCCACCCATTTTAAGAAATTAGCCAAAGAGGTTAAAATATTTTAATTTTGTGATGCCTTATTGGACAGATGTCTTATTGGACAGATGCCTTATTAGACAGGTCATATTCTAAGAAAGTGGGTGGGCCTTGGTTTTACCTCTTCGAGCAGCCATTGGTCAAATACAGCGATGCCTCTGATAGCTCATTTTAATTAAAAATTATCGAGAGTAGGGTTACAACAAAGAACGTGAATCTTGTCATTTTTACTTTTCCGCCACCAAAAGCAGTAACTGCAGCAAATTATATACCAATATTAAATAATCACATAGCAAAAATATATTTGGAGCACTTTTTTGTAAAAAAAAATTCAATTGATTCTAAAACTTTTAAGTGTTACGTGTGTAAATTTCGTACGTTATTCTTCGCAATGATAATAAAAACAATAAACATCAACAGAAATCAACCAGCAAACGATAAATTAAAAATCAAATTCTCTCACTCAAGATGGGGCTATAAGCTTTGCTAGTGATCACATAGAAGGAATGTAATGCAATAGTACGTGCAAAATTATTAAAAATTGATTTATACTTATGTTGCCATGACGTAATTTACAACCCTCCTATACAATAGGTGAAGATTTTGCATTTTTGAGCTTTTGAGCCCTTGAGAATTTTGGATTTTTTGCACATGTGAATTTTTATTATTTTTGACTTTAACATCATCTTTGGTCTTTTTGCTCTATAATGGAATCATGTTTTTCTAGAATTCATTTTGAACTGGATAATCCCTCAAACATGCCAGTCAAAATTTTGCAAATTTTTTTTCCCCCTCTAGAAGCCTCTTTTTATGGTTTTTACAATTAGTATTTAAAAATAATTTTAGTGTGTAGCCTTAAGTGCATGTGTCCTGTTATGATAGTCTTTTGTTTGTGCAAACGCCTCCTGAATACTAAATGCCTATCGCATTTGCCTCAACAAGTGAACTATCTGTACATTGTAATAAGCAAGTGGACAACTCTGCCTAGCGGGGTGCAGCGATGTCGTTGCTGTGGTAATGGATTCAAACTGCTCAAACCAAAATGTAAATCAGTCAATTTCCCAGACATAAATTTTGAAATGAAACAATGATTAAATTCAAGTTCAAGTTCAAGGATTCTTTATCGAACAAAATTGTGGATTATTGCAGGTGTTTTGGGCTACATGGAACTACTCTGTCACTGTAACGACTTCAATGTGAGCTTTAAGATGAAAAGTCAACTGAAAAAAGTCTTTGAATATCATGGTGTTCATTCGTAGAGCTTGGCTCGTCTTGAATGCCTTACCAACATAAAGCTTACACTTCGATGCATTGAAAAAGGAGTTTCTTGTAACCCTGAAATTGCAGTAATCTGCAATTTTGTGCAATCAAAATATTAAAACACTTAACTTTGTGTTTGAAAAGTAAATTAATTTATTCAATTTTCAACCTTTTAAATGTCAAGTTATTTCGATGATTTGGGTACATAAATGTTCACGTGCGCAATTTGAACATAAACCTATACCCTTTAAAATCTTCAGTTAAGTGCTGCCATTTATTAAATTGAGCCCAAGTTAACTTTTCCAGCGATAGATTTGGGTTTGACAAACAGATGAAACCAAATGAACTTTTCTTGATATATGTTAAGCTATAACCAAGGCTTCACTAGATAGCGTTTTATACAGGCTGCTTCATTTCATCAAAATCTTTGGGATAAAAACGGATGCATGTCGCCTAGCGACATCTATCAAATTTTGTGGTAACTAACATTATAAACAAATCAGATAATAAAAGACAAAATTAAAATTTAATTTGTTGGCGACAATTTTACAATTTGGCATTCAATTCTATTTTATTATATTTTAACGTCATTTAATAGCTCGTTCGATTTGCTGGTTTATTCTGCATTTTAACGGCTTGTTTTAATTAGTTAGCGAATTATTTTTCATTTTAATTGATTGTAATTATAATTAAACTATGAAACGACACTGGCACCGCAGCGCGATAAATCGCGATTTTGGAACGATAGTTCCATCAAAACTTTTGATGAGTTTAGATTGTCAAATTAATTTATTTGGCGATTTTTTTACATTTTAATGAACATTTTGGAATGACTATGGCACTAATGTCCTGAAAAGCACATCAAGAATTTGTTCTCCGTAAAGCTTTTGAGAATATTTCAATAACCGAGATCTTGGTAGTATGTACGTTTCAGTTATAGGTACGTTTTTTAACTTGGCGATGTATTTTTTTACCACCTAAGCAAAGATTAAAATTTTAAGCTTGCATCGTCTTCATGGTAGCTTCTTTTCTCTTATTTTGCATTTTAATTTAAATTTCAATGATAATAATGGCTCGATATATTTATTAAACTTATTATGTTACATGCTAATGGAGCTTTTAAGTTGATTTGGCGAGTTTTTTAACAAGAATTCTCACATTATTTCGCAGCTTTTTTTTCAGTTGGCCCATTATTTTACTTTCAAGTATTAAACGTATGTGTGAAATTAGAAACAAAAAAGGGAAGATTTCGGTGATTGGAAGTCTGGTTATCTTTCCCTATAGGCGTTAAATCTTTGTGTCCAATTTATGAGCGAGGGAAATGCTTCCTTCGCAAACATAAACTAAAGAGCAACAAAATAAAGTAATTATCGCCAAAAATTTGGCAACCACACCAGATTCCCAATTATCGAAATATTATCAATGTGTGAAATTTAACATAAAAAGAACATTACCTTTTAATGTTGTGTAAATGAAAAAAAAAATTTCATTTGTCGTCGTAATATTGTAGTTTTGGGTATAACTTTGATATACCCCCCAAAAATTACTCGCCAAATCTGGAACTCCCTACGGACTCTTTAGGGTTGCTGTTTCCTATTTGGTGTTGCCAATTTAGGTTTTACAGCTAACTTAGGTTTTTGCTGTTGCCAAATTTAGTATTTTCTTGCATTTGTACCATTTTTTGAGTTTATTTTTGAAGTTTTGTGGCAATAATTTTTGTGGCAACAGGTTTTTGCTTGGCGAGAAAAAAAGTCGCCAAATTTCGATTTGGGGCTTATATCAAAGTAGTTCCTAGTTTTGTTTATTTTTTTCGTACTTGTATTGCTCTTTAGTACCAAACGATTATATATGCTCATTTCGTTTTTACTAAAAAAATTAATATGTTTTGTTGTCAATCGTCTTTCCGTTGAACACCATCGCTTCATTAGTGTACATTTCATTCTGGGGCATCAAAATGAAATGTCTCTACGAATAGATTCGCCATTTATCGCTCTGATGGGTCAACGCTATCAAAATGAACATCTGAGCTTTTGCGTAGCAATTAAGATCGTGTGAGCAACAATAATGAAACAAAATAGTAAATAGAACAATATTATTTCATTGCTACATTTTTATTTATCGGCTGCGAAGAAAAGCGTATATTTTATTAATGCAGAGATGTCAAAATTGAACGCCATTGCTATATGTTGCTAATTCGAAGAAAGTAAACAATGAATGAATGTCGTATGACTGAATCATGAGTTGCGACCAACTTTACCTGAAAAGGGAATTTATTTCCCCTAAAAAGCAGTACTAATAAGGCCTTCCGCATCAATTCACTCTGTACTCCACTTCAGTAAACTATATCAATATTTTTTAACCCTTAAAGATAGGATGAACATCACTTTTTACAGCATAAACAACGTGCTAATAAATGTAAACAAACACATCATTCAGCGCTCTCTAGCGGGCAAATCTTTACCATTGATGTTTTGAGTAATGAAGCAGCCTGTATAAAACGCTATCTAGTGAAGCCTTGCTATAACAGAACAATGCACTCAAGAAAAAATTACCTTGAGTAATACTTGGGCGTGACGTGTTGGAACATCAGTGCTGTGCCCGAGATAATCTCTGGTGTGAGAGTTAAAAGGTTAAACAATCCTTAATTTCTGAGCTATTAATATCAAAGAATTTCGATAGACATAGCAGCATTATCAGTACGTCTTCGAGTCAGTCTTTGCTCTATATGTTAAAAACCAGAAAGGCGATAGGCATTCGGTATGGAGTCGGGGAGTGTGCCCTCGTGCTGACTCTTGTTGTGCCGTGTCCCTTTCAAGATGCAGGCGGCGGAGGCGGAGCAGACGGAGCAAGAGGGGGCGGCGGAAAAGGAGGGGGCGCCCCGCCCCAGGAGGAGGTCTACGGGCAGCTCCGACTCCGAGTCGGACACCGAGCTGGCGGAGCTGCTGAAGCACGTGGCCCGCAGGACGGCGGAGTTCGATCCCGCCGCCGCGGCCGACTTGTCTGGTGGCCAACAGGTGACCGCAGTCTCTTGTCGGATGTGGGCTCTGCTTGCCGGTGTTCTATGGTGCGGTCTCTCGTTGGGGCTGTTGCTCTGCAGGTGCCCACTGATATGCCATTGCGTCAAATATTGAATCGGGGAAAGACTGCAATATAAACTCCAGGCTCCCATGCACCTATACTTTTCGCTCCAGGGTCCCCCGTACCTACTACAACATTTCATTAATTTCATTTCACACTACAGGGCCCCCCGTACCTACCACAGCTTCGTGGTTTAACCGGGATAGGGCCCTGAAGATCGCTCTGTTCTTAATTTTGAACCAGAACCTAGGGTCGAGCAAACCCTAGGCTCAGCACCCCCAGAGGTATCGTTTCACTTGGAGGACTTTGTGACCATGACATTTTTAACGCCTCCCAGCCACCATTAACCAAGACGGTGGATCTTTGATCGACTGGTATCGAACCCGGGTCCCTCCGGACACGAGTCCGATGCCTTACCGATCGGGCCACAACGGCCCACCTACCACCATTAATCAAGACGGTGGATCTTTGATCGACTGGTATCGAACCCGGGTCCCTCCGGACACGAGTCCGATGCCTTACCGATCGGGCCACAACGGCCCACCTACCACAACAAGTTGTTTAACCATTTGAATAGTGCCCTGAAGAGTGCTCTGGTTTTTTTTTTATCCAGACCAGAAACTAAACAAACCCAAAGTGCAAACCCAAAGTGCAAATCCCAAGAGGTATTGGTTCACTTGGAGAACTTTATGACCATGAGCATTTTTAATGTCCTCCAATCACCATTGGTGAAGACTGGATCTTTGATCAGCTAGGAAAAAACCCAGGATCACGAGTCCGATGACTTACCCATCAGGTCACCGCAGCCTCTTGCACCTATACTGCTAGACCTTTTGCCAGTGGTGGCCTGATCACACTCACACTCCAGGCTTCCCTGTATCTAACACTACAGATAGCTTAACCAGTTGAAGAGAGCTCTATTTTTTTTATCCAGATTGGAGCCAAGCAACTCCTGGTTCAGCACTCCGAAAGGCGTTGATTTGAAATGGGAAGTTGGAGGGTTTTGTGCTTATGCACCTGTTTAAGGCACATATTAGGGTTTTTCTTGAAAAGCAAGCGGTACATTTTTGGAGAAGGAAGCTTGCAACAATAATTAAGTTTAAATTCCTACATTCATGACAAAATCATTGAAAAAACATTTTCACGTAAGATATTTTTGCCTTTATTTTAATTTAGAAACAAAGGTTTAAAGTCATTTCATCCATATTTCAATTTTGGGTTCTAGTCTAAATCAAATGATCCTATATTTTTTTCCAACAGATAAATTTGAATGATCAGTTCATAATTCGTTATCAGTGGGCACTACAGTTGACAGCTACCAAAGAATGCTGCAGAATGGCTAACTTTCCCTGCTGCTTACTACTCTCATTTGTATAATGTTTCATGGCATGATTTTTTTTCCGCCCTCTCTGACTAATCCGTAAGCAAGGTGTCAATCCAGTTTTCAAACTAATCCCTACCTCCATTTTTAATTACTATACTATCCACATTGTTCAGCAGTGCTTCAAAGTTGAACTAAATTTTGAATTTTGGCATCTAATTTGTCTTTTCATATTATAAAAATCAGTGTTTGGCAGTCGTCAATTGTAAAAGGTTAACTTTTGGCGTTGACAGAACACATTAGATATCTGCTGTTGGGACAAACAAAATCTGTTCCATGTCTGTAGCTGTAGTTCTGTAAAAGAAAAGGTTTACTTTTAAATAAAAACAACTGATACTTCCTTCTCTCTCTCTTTGCTAATACTATTAAAGAGCTAAAGGACAGCATTAAGCATTTCTGACACCAGCTGAAAAGTTTTTGATGTCATATCAAAACTACTGTTTCACAATAAAACCAAATTTAAATGCCCTTAACTTGCACTACTAATTTATTGCAGTTTTCTTCGCTTATTACAGTTTATTTTAGAATATTTTTCTAAAATATTTAAATTGAAATTTAGTTTTCACTGTACTGCAAACAAAATAGAAGAAAATGACTGCACTGGTTTATGAAATGAACTAGTGCAGAACGTCTGTACTCTAGTAATTTCAAGCGTTATGAGAATTCAACTTAGTTCTTCAGCCAGTAAATTTCTGTACCTCAGAACCAGACTAATGTAAGTCCATTTTCGTCATTTTTCGGTAGAGGGGAAAAACGATTGTCAAATACATTGTTTTTCCCCTCTACTGAAAAATGACGAAAATGGACTTACGTTAGTCTGGTTCTGAGGAACAGATTTAAGGATAAATAAATGGAGGAATACTTTTTGTAACGTTTTAAGTTCTTAATGTGAAACATGTTTCCCCTTTCATATGCCACTTTGAAAAGACGGTCGGAATACATTTTCGATATTAAAGACTTTTAGAACTGCTTGACAATGTGAGGTAGTATGGTACTCGATGTACTTACCACTCTCTCGACGTTTTCTGTTTCTGTATGGATATTTCTCCTCTTCTCCAAACCTCGTCAGCACTAACATATCTACTTCCCGTCGATGTGCTTCTGGGTGTTGTACCTCTGTTTCCAAAAATTGCTCGCTTGCGGTAGTCTGACGATGTGTTTCGCTTGCAGGGAGCCAGAGTGGAGGATTTGGTCGAAGAGGGGATCCGGTCCGAGCTTTCGGACATCGCCGAGGAACCGGAGGATGATATGCAGCATTCTGATGTGAGATTATTTTTGTTTTTGTCGTTTCAAAATGCAAAATTGCATGTTTGTAAGAAAAGCAGTCGAAAACTTTGTACGATTAATGAAGTTAAAAATGCAAGACGTGTCTACAAGTACAAATAAAAGGATTAAAAAGAGTTAGAAAACTCTGGCAAATAGCTATTTCGGG
Source organism: Uloborus plumipes (assembly GCA_038373865.1). NCBI lineage: Eukaryota > Metazoa > Arthropoda > Arachnida > Araneae > Uloboridae > Uloborus > Uloborus plumipes. Next base: position 64,574 of record JAXGGA010001683.1, read on the forward strand.
CGCGTTTCTTGCATTCCTGGTTCACTTGACTGGTGTTAGTGAACCATCCTCTTTTTGCACTGATGATGGGACTTCTTTTATAATAGCCCCGAAAAAGCTATTTGCCAGAGTTTTCTATCTCTTTTTAATCCTTTTATTTGTACTTGTAGACACGTTGTCTTGCATTTTTAACTTCAAAATTGTATGTTGCATGAAATTTGACAATTTTTTCAGATAACTACATACAAGTTATGGCTGTCTGAATTGCATACGCTTGGACTGTGTTTTTTTTTTTTTTTCATCTTTTAGAAATCAAACTGCTTTTATGTATTGAGAGCAAGTTTTTATCATCCCCTTTTTTAAATCTTCCCTTAAAATATGTAACTATAAAAACATACTGCTTAAACATTGCAGAGTAATCTCTTTTTTTTTCTTCTTTTGGTAAATTAGCAACTTGTGCCAAATTGTAACATTTGTCTTTGTATTGTGTTCAAAACGTGCACAAATTTTAGGAAAGAGTTAAATAAATGGTGCTGGTAATTTAATAAAGGGGTACATTTTAAATTTAATATTTAAATGTAATAGAAATTAGAAACTATACATTTTAATTTGACATTAAATTTAACTTAAGGTGTTTGCTCATTTCTTCCATGAAATCAGTCGGTCTTGTGACTTTGGTCTTATATCTCAAAGTGTGAAAGTAGTTTTAGGTATATAGTGTTTTAATCATTTTGGCTGTTGTTTTAATTGCGATTTATTTTTAAATGATAATTTTATGTAATTTTTCGTTCGAAAAATTGTCTGCATAATTCCACACGGACAAGAGTGCGCAACAAATTAGACAAAATGTTTCCTTACATTTATATATGTTCATGAATACATTTTATAGATTAACAATTTGCCGACCTAATGAAAGTTCTTTATTATTGTGATTTATTGAGCAAAAAACAAATTTCCAATATCTTTTTTAAATTGTTAAATGATTACCTGTCACTTGCAGGACACTTTTGAACACCAGCTTTAAATTCTCAGCTCTGGAAAAATATCCTCAGAATCTATAATTACCTTTAGGGATGCACCGATTGATCGGCAGTTCCAAATAATCGGCCACTTTGCCGATTATTAATAATCGGCAAAATTGGGTCGATTAATCGGCTGAAAAAATATTTTAAAAATATTATTCTTTAAAGTGTACCTTCATTAAGAAACTATGATGAATGATTTCATTGACAGTAATAATAATCCTCACAGTTGATATGAAGTTTTTAATAAATTAATTCTCCTACTTTGAATAAATATACACATAGACAATATTGCAACATTTTCATATCGTGATAGTTTTCTCTTTTGCACAGTGCTTTTAGATAACCTCTCATTTTCACAAAGAATAAAAGTCTTGAATTTAATTGCTACTGATTATTAAAATTTTAAATTAAAAGTACTCCTCAGTTGGAGTGCTCACCACAGACCCTTTGTTTTAAATTTTTGTGCCCAATTAATAAAATTAACAATGTGTTAGTGTAGTATTAACAATTACTTACTTGTTTTACTATATCTGATTTTGTTGTTTAGAATCTTGATCAATGAAATACAAATAAGTTAATATAGTTGATAGATTAATGCATCTCTTTAAAAAACTGAAATTGTGTACCTTGAAATTTTAAAAATATAAAATTTAAAAAGAGAGTAATTCAGGATGAATAATAGTTGCACATCTGCCCTTGTACACATAAGAACCATTACCATTGTTCAAAGTTTCAAAGCTAGAAATCATTGAAAAATACTCAATGCAGTATATTTATATAGCTTTTATTTCAAAACTAAAGTTTTTTTGAACAAATATAACGAATGTAATATTAAAAAAAAACATATTGTTAAAAAACATTTTATTAATTATTGAATGCATTCTGGCTTCTATTATGCTTTATCATGAGGAACAATTTTGAGTTAAAAAGACTACCTTATATGATAATAATTGTAACAGAAAATTTGCAGCATAAATTTCAGGCCGAAGCAGCCGAAGCGGCCGAATCACAACCCATGCTTCGGCCAGACCGAAGCTTCGGCAAAATGGCCGAAGCTTCGGCCCGGCCGAAGCTTCGTTCCATCTCTACTAATAATCCTCACAGTGGATATAAAGCTTTAATAAATTAATTCTCCTACTTTGAATAAATATACACATAGACAATATTGCAACATTTTCATATCGTGATAGTTTTCTCTTTTGCACAGTGCTTTTAGATAACCTCTCATTTTCACAAAGAATAAAAGTCTTGAATTTAATTGCTACTGATTATTAAAATTTTAAATTAAAAGTACTCCTCAGTTGGAGTGCTCACCACAGACCCTTTGTTTTAAATTTTTGTGCCCAATTAATAAAATTAACAATGTGTTAGTGTAATATTGACAATAATATGAAAATTGGTTCTAAGAAATTTGATAAAATTTTGAAATTATTTCGTAAAAATTTAAGTAAATGGGGAAAAAAATCTTCTATCAGAAATAAATTACTTACTATTTCTAAATTCTATTGTATAAGAGAGAAAAAAACAGTGATTGCAAAATTGGTAGTATTAAAAACAATCATCCTTTATTATTAATCGGAGCAGCCGATTAATCGGCTGATTATTAACAACTGATTAATCGGTAATCGGCCAATTTGCTTATCGGTGCATCCCTAGTTACCTTTATTTTTTAAATATAAATCTTTCTTTCGTACTATTCATCTTTTAGTGTTACTTTCAAAAAGAAACAAACATTTCCCTGAAATTCGGACATTTTGTCCTGCACTTGACCAGTGGCGTAGCCTTAGCTAGGGGTTGGGAGGAGTGGCTTTTGTCAAGGGTGCAGCAGCCAAGTGGGCAGCATCTTGACTGCTTTAAAAAAAAGTTAAGATTTTTTAAAATAATTATATTTGCAGAAAAATATTAAAGAAAAAAAACTCTCAAGAATAAGAGCTAGAGGGGAAAATCAAACATCTAATGAGAAGAGACATTGGGTATCATTAAAAGAAATTTAAAAAAGAGTATCAAAGTGGCAATATTGTCTTTAAATTTTCCAAATAATCAACAATTTTTTATTGTTTTCTGAGGTCACGGTGACCTCTTGTAACCTGCCATCATGAGTGAGGGGGAGCCATTTGGTAAGTTTGCCGCAAGCATTGGACCCCCTAGGTACGCTCCTGCATCTGACAGCTTTAATTTACGAGTAATATTTTATAGTATGATATACAAAACTGTTTTGCCTAAGAAATCACACACATATGTGATTTCTTACTCAAAAAAATGTTGTGTATTACACATTTTGAAATGAATGATGGGGCTCTCGGGTGCTGGACAAATTGTCTAATTTTCTGTGGAATCATCCATCAGTCGCTCTGTCAAATGCAATCTTTTAGATTTGTTTAGTATAATTATGTTTTTTTTCTTTGGGTATAACTCAAATGCACCAGGTTTGAGCTTCATATTTTATTTTCAAAAATTGTTAGGGTTTTCCAATCCATTGCAAGTGTGCTAGTTTTATCATTTTCAACTAAAATACATCTCGATGATCTTCCAAGTAATTCTGGATTAGTTAAAAGAATTTTTAAATCATGCAAAGTAAAAGTTTCAATTTATTTCGTAAAAGATTTCATGCTCTAGAAATATGTTGAAGTAGACGTAAATCTACTTTTCTGTTAATGTAGAGAAAAGATAGAAAGGGTCAGCACTCGAGGGACAATAAATCTCCGAAAGACTATGACAGGAGATCCGATCGTCGAGACGACAGACACGATCGGAGAGACGACAGATACGATGATCGGAGGGACGACCGCAGAGACGACAGGAGAGACATGCGGGACGACAGGAGAGACACGAGGGACGATCGGAGGGACGACAGAAGGGACAGGAGAGACGACAGATACGACGACCGGAGGGACGACAGGTCGAGGAGGGACGAACGAAGGGACGGCAGAATCGACGACAGACGTGACAGATATGGACCCCGTGATCCTAGAGACACTGATATCTCACGCACAAAACATTCCCAACCCCATTCGGATTCTAGATCACACGAGAGGCATCATGGCCGCTCTTCACCCACCAGTACACATCGCGACTCCAGGGAGAGGTCCTATGGGGGCAGGCTATCGGATCCTAGACACAATAGTCTAGAGGTGGAGAGGAGGAACTCTGCCGGGCAAGTCATCATCGAGCCGGAGGAGAATCTCAGTGACAAAGAAATTTACCCTTCATCTGGTCATGTGATCCCAGCAATAGGTTTGTCAGTTTCTTTCGCTAAACTGCAGCCTTATTATTCAGACTCATATCTTATTAGAACAAACAGATTCAGAATTTTTTCTGTTACTGAGTTGCAAGTTAGTATTGGTAAAACTACGCAAATATATCCTTCATCCCTATTATCAGTTGGAGACTTTTAAATTTAACGTGCCATATAAACGGTTATATGTACCTGTACGTCGTATGTTTTGTCAGTATAACCTCACAGTATCGACATTATTTATGAGGAGATTGGGTTTTGTATTACAAATCAAATTGCAAACTGTAGTGGATAAAAATACCGTACCCGCAATAAATTTTATGCTACAACTCATGCATTTTAGTTAGTTATAGTGATGGAATTGATTAGGGGGGAAGGGGGGCAGTTCTAAAGCCCTATCACACAATTGCTTTAACTTAAGTTCCTAAAAATTTTACTTGAGAAAATACCCAAATGAAAAATTGTACAAGAAAATGGCATTAAAATTAAAATTGCTATCAAAACTATGCCATTAACAATAGGGCATGTACTTTCTTCTGTTCACTTTGAAATAAAAAAGGAACATTAAATCTCTATAAATCTAAAATGTCTGGCTTGGAATGTATATATTGTTTGAATATGACTGCTTGATGTTTGAAAGGACAAACTAATATGTTTTTCCTTTTAAGGACATATAAAGCAATTTACATTGGTAATTACTAGTGTAATAAGAATTAATTTAATTGTGAAGCAAAAGGTAACTGACAAAATTGCTTTATATGCCCTTAAACGGAAGAAAGATTAGTTTGTCCTTTTAAACATCTAACAGTCATATTTGAACAATATTTTTATTCCAAGCTAGACATTTTAGATTATTTAGAGATTTCACATTCCCTAGATATTTCAAAGTAAAATTTATGATGAAATTTTTCATGTGCATGTTTTATTATAATAAGTAATGTCAAATTTTTTGACTTTCAAAAAAGTTGAAATTGAACATTTCATTCATTGTAAATGCAGCTAATGATTTTTCGGGATTGCAAACACTTGATGTGTATTTTTTGACTTCTCAATTCAGAAATCACCCGAGACAGCGAACTGGCTTCCCACGAAGACTACATGCGCGGAGGACGTCGCGGCCAGTACCCCGACTCCCACAAAAGCCCCGGCCAGTACTACCCCAACGAACGAATCCACTCCCACGGAGTCTCCCCCACCCCACCCAGCCGCTACCCCAGGAACAGCGAAAACAACTACTACGGTCACAGGGGCCATTCTCGATCCGCGAGGGACGATTACCACGGAGACGGGTATTCGGGAAGATCGGGACATCGAAGCAGCATGGAGAAGGCGAGGATGTTCATGGCGGTTTACGATTACGATCCTCATGCCATGTCCCCGAATCCTGCATTAGCCAATGAGGAGTTGTCTTTTCAAGAGGGTCAGATCATTAAGGTATGTTCGGTACGAATTTCATCGTGTTTGTTTTCTTCAGATTTCTAAAGTTTTATTATGCTATTGAACTCTTTTATTTGAAACACCAGCTTTGTGAAATAAATACAAGTCGACCAATAACAAAAACTATAACCAGGCTGAGAACCGGCCATCACAGGGGCATGAAGATTGATGGAGAGGGTAGAAGGGTGTATAGAAAGTGTTGCAATTGCCCAGATACACAGCTTACACCTAGTCATATCTTTGAGTGTCCAGGAATAAGTGCGAAACTGAGAGAAATTGGTGTTTTGCCCTCACTTGTAGACCTTTATGGCGATAACATCCAACAAATCGCAAAAGCAGTTTTAAGGATCCATGGAGTTGTTTAGTTCAGCTAAGTCATAGACACGACAAAAAAAAAAAACTCTTTTATTTCCAAAATGTTTAAGATAGTACTCGAGGCAGTTAGAAATCACATTTCAAAAGAATATTTTGTTCATAAAGTTTGGCTCGTTACATTGGCGCACCCAGAATTGCTTCCGGGGAGGGGCTAAGTTGCCCTCCTTCGGAAAGTTTTCAAATTTAAAGTTCTAAAGAAAAAACTGCAGTCATTTTTGGTGAAATTAAGAAGGGATTTGGGGGCTATGTTTCGTAAATTTCCAAAAATCAAGTCCAAAAAACGCATTTCGAGCACTTCAATTATTTTCAAGGGGGCTCATTTTCATGCTTCTGGGAGGGGATTAGGCCCCTTAGCTCCCCTCGTGGGTGCGCCACTGACTTGTTATTTAAAAACGTTAAAAATTTTCCCACATAATTTATGCATTAAATGAAAATTCTCGGTTAAAACATAACAGTTGGTGACCCTTTTTGTTGCAAGTGCAAGTGCTCGTGATTGAATACTGTAATTTTCTTTTTTAGAAGTTGTTCTTCATTTTGTAGGATTGTAGAAGGCAAATTGTGTGTTGAGAAGAAATTGTTAAATCTTTTGCATACGGAATAAAGCCCATGTGCACTTGTTTAAAGGAGTACACTTTAAGTGGCTTGAGACTAAACTGTCTACACTTCGTTGTGGATTTGAACCTGCCCACAATCGTTCTTTATTATCTTACTTTTTTCACTTTTTTTGAAAACCATTCAATTCTGAGCAAAAATCAAAATTTTTCGTAATGAACTGACAAGATACTGCTACTCATGAATAGTTATTATTCTGATATATAAATTACAAGTTTTGTGTTAAAAATATTTTACAGCTACAATCTAAGTCTACTCTCTTTTAAGACCTGAGTCTTTTCTAAAATGTTTTTTTTTAACATTCATACAAATCTGTGTGATGCATGCAAACATTTTTCTTTTGAATTTTATAAGTCTTCAGATTTGGTTTTAGTTTGAAATTTTAATTTAAAATTGTGTACACAATATTTTTTTAGACATAGTGCAATAATTGAGAATATATATACATGTGAAGAAATAAGTAAAATAAATAATAATAATAGTATTTCTTATTTATTTGTTCGAGGCTTTCATGTTAAAATGGTTTTCTTTTCTTTCGGCCTTCTATTTATGTTCTGAATTATTACATCGCTTTATAACATGATTATTGCAATTTTCTAGGTATACGGAGAGAAGGACAGTGATGGATATTTCACTGGAGAAATCAATGGAAGGATTGGTTATGTTCCATACAAGATGGTCACTGAAATTCCGTTAGATGAAGAGGAAACTGCTCGCCATTTAATGAATGATACCATGCCATCTCGACATCATCATGGTAATTAAATTTTACTATCTAATTAGTATGCTAATGTGTTTCTATTTAAAAGTGCTGATTTCTCTTTTTGTTTTTTAACAGGGGATCCAAGTGATCCATGGTCTACTCTTCCAGTTAAGAAATTAGTTGCATTGTACGATTACGACCCTCACGAACTTTCGCCAAATGTAGATGCTGAGGTGAAAAATTTGATGCTTTTTTTGGGATACACGTTTGGATTTGATGATTTTAATTTTTAGTTCACATCCTTTGTTTTCTTTCTTCACAATGATAAAATGTTTTGTGTGTTTCAGTTCAAAATCTTGCTAGTTTAGGGTAAATAAAAGCAATTGTAGGCAAAATAAGTAAATATTAACCCTTTGGATCCGGACTGTTCATATAGAAATTTTTCTTTCGACCCAGGTAGTACGACAGTTGAACCTTAGATTTCTTTTCCATTGAAAAGAGAAGGTATAAACTGTCGTACCAGACGTATGAAACCTTGAAAAAATCCCTGGCTCCAAAGGGTTCGAGTGAGCATTTCAACCCCGTCCTCTAAACTAGACGAGACTTATGGTACAACATGTGTACCGCCCGGTTCCTAAAGGTTAATAATATATTTAAAATGCCAATTTTTTCTAAAAGTTTGTATTCTTTGCTTTATATACATTAGAAAGCTTGCTTAATACATAATATCATTCAAATTAGACCTAGTATGTGTGTTGATAAATGTGCTGTAAAGCTTTTTTTATTATTATTTTTTTTTTGTAACCCAAACTGGGTCTCCTATTATGTGACATTTTTGATAGGAGACAGTTTGGGTTCAAGATGCAGCTAAAGAAATAGTTTTTTCAGACAAGTAGTTTTGAGCATGTTGCCAATTTTTATTGGATATTACCTTTTTTTTGTGTGTGTAAAAAAGTCGTGAATGTATTTGAACTTTTAAAATATTTCCCATCTTGATTTCATTTTTTGTACATCATTCTCAATTTGATCATAGGCTTGCTTTTCAGTTTTAAAACACTAATAATAATAATAATAATTATTATTATTATTATTATTATTATTATTATTATTATTATTATTATAATGCTTTGAATAAGGTTTTAAGCTTTGTAACTGATGTTTGACTTTTTCAAAATGTATTAGAATTGGAAGAATATTTATATTTAATTGTTCTTTTTATCTTTTACTCCATATACTCTTTTGCACTGGAATTAAAATTATAGCAAGTAAGTACCTAATCTCTGTGACTATTAATCACTTATTTTACTTTAGAATAAATGGTACTCACAGTTCTTTAATTCATTAATGCCTGATATTTTTTTTTCCAACGATATTTTGTATACTGGTTACAAATAGTGTCTAATGGATAGGAAAAATAATTTTAAAAATATCATGTAAAAATATTTTTTTTGTTAAAAAAAGAAAAATTCTACTTAAAAAGGGACGCTAGGTACCAGCGGGTATATACTTTTTTTACTAATTTTTTTTTTCTGCCTATGATATAATATTTAAAAAGACATTTTAGAAGAAGAAATAAAAGCAGCAATTTCCATAAACTGGGAAGCTGAGAATAATTTTAAAAACTTAGCTTTTTGTTCTTGAGATTATGAACGATGTAATTCTTGATAAAGATCATAACAAAATGGCTACAGAACACACTTTTTAAATGGTTGTGTGCTGCAATCTGTTAAAAATGAATTGAGGCAATACCAAGGTAATAATTGTACACTATTTGGTTGAAATGTTTATTTTTCGAAAATTCAAACACACTTTTTGGACCATCACTAAAAAGAAACGCTAGGCATTAATAGGTTTATAATAATAATAACGTATGAATTAATTTTGAAATGGAGATTTTGTTTTCAATGACTCCATGTGTATTTTTGTTGTTAAGTAAGCATTTCATTTTTAATTTTTGATTCCTAGAAAGTTTGTATTCCCACCCTCATATCTCTATGCCTAACAAAGATCTACAGTCTAATGCTGTTTTGAATCTAGATAATCTTTCTTTTATTATTAATTAAGGATGCACCAATTAATCGGCAGTACCGATTAATCTGCCACTTTGCCGATTATTAATAATCGGCAAAATCGGGCCGATTAATCGGCCAAAAAAATATTTTTCAAATACTATTCCTTAAATTATACCAAATATGATGAATACTTTTATTAATAGTAATAATTATCCTCACAGCTGGTATAATTTTTTTTTAAACTAATTCTCCTACTTTGAATAAATATACATAGACCATGTTGTAAAATTTTTCATGTGGCGATAGTTTTCTCCTTAGCACAGTGCTTTTTGATAACCGCTAATTTTCGAAGAATAAAAGTAGTGAATTAAATTGCTACTAATTAAAAAATATGAATTGAAAGTACTCCTAAATTAGAGTGCTCACCTCAGACTCCCCCCTCCCCTTTGTTTTGAATTTTTATGTCAAGTATTATTTTATGTTACATAACAAACAATGTGTTAATAATATTATTGAAAGTAGTATGAAAATTTGTTCCAAGAAATTACATAAAATATTGAAATTATTTTGTGAAAACTGGGAAAACGAAAAAAAAATCTCTCAGAAAAATATTACTTACTATTTCTAAACTTGGAATTGTATAAGAGAGAAAAAACAGTGATGGTAAAATTGGTAGTAGAAAAACAATCGTCCTTATCATTAATCGGCTCAGCCGATTAATCGGCCGATTATCAACAGCCGATTAATCGGTAATCGGCCAATTTGCTTATCGGTGCATCCCTATTATTAATATATTATTGAGTTTAAAGGTCAATAAAGATGAAATTTGTGTAAATAAATGTCTGCCTTATAAAATATTAATACAGTGATCTCTCATTTATGCTCGGCCCCAAGGGACCAACAGAAAAAGGCGCATAAGTGAGAGAGACGCATAAGTGAAAAAGCCAATTTAAAGGTCTAAACACAATAAGTTCTAATGAGAGAATGAATCAGAATGTTTCTATAGAAAAGGGACGTATTGCTGCAGTTTGACAATTACTGCAACGTAACTACAATGATAAAGAGAAAACAAAAATTGTAGCATACCTAATCACAAACTGTTCCCTTTAAAATAATCCATAATAGATAATTGTCAATCCCTGAACTCTTGTTCAATGTTCATGCGGAAAAATTGTCTTCAGAGAGCAATAAATTAATAAGATTAAAGAGGAAAGTGAAGAAACATGCATATTTTTGAAATAAAATAAATTAAATTTTTTACACTTTGCGGAAAATTCGGTGCATAAGTGAAAGATTTATCTTTAGAGCGACGCACAAACGAATGAAATTATCGCTATTTTGCTATGGAATGTGCTGGGACCATTGAAAATCGTCGCATGAGGGAAAAAGGCGCATAAATGAGGCGGCGTATAGGTGGGAGTTCACTGTAATTCTGAAATATTTTTTTTGTAAAACATAATATTTCTTGAAAAAATTTCAAAAAGTAGTTTTACCTAGTTTTATTAAATGTGGTGGCTACACAGTTTTCGTTGCAATTTTTCTGAACTTCCCTTTTCGTCATTGCAGATGGAATTAGCCTTCAGAACTGGTGATGTGATTTATGTGTATGGAGATGCGGATGAAGATGGCTTTTATATGGGTGAACTGAATGGTGAAAGAGGTCTTGTTCCTTCCAATTTTCTAACTCAGGCACCTTCAGACTTTAGGGATTCAAGAATGGTACAGTCAAGTCGCAGCAGAGAGAGTGGTTATTCGAAAGGTATTAAAAATATTCTTTTTTTTTTAGTTGGTTCTTAATATTTTTTATTCTTTAAAAATGTATCTTTTGAATGTTATTTGCAGTTTTCTTAAGATAATTTCATTGTAATTTTTTCCGCTTTTCTTTTTTATAATCTTTTGAACTTGAAATGGTTAAAACATTTAGACTGATCTTTTGGATTCCATGTTAAAGGGCATCATCTTATAAAGAACATTAAAAGTCTCTCTTTCGAAACAGACAAATAGAATTTTAAGTTTTGTTTACTTAGAAAAATGATTTAGTGTACTGTGTAATGATTTAGTGACTTTGTAAATAGTGTATTTGAATTTGAACTTCAAACATATCAGAGGACTCTTGGTGTTAAACCTTCCAAAACTATAAAGCAGTAAATAAGATTAGCCTGGGCTAAATCAGAAACATGCACAGAACTACAGTCCATGGATGGAACAAACGAGTTGGCAGGAGCGCCCCAATGGGAGGTCATGGGAGGTCACTGTGACCTCCCAATAATTTCCGTATTCAGCACACTGACGATTCGGCAATCTGAAGATACTATTGCAACATTGAGATTATTTGTTCTTTTTAGTTTTTAGAAATTGTTTTTTAAAAGATGCCTCATGTTTTTTCTCGCTAAATGACATGCTCGCATGTACGACATGTGTGCATGCTTGTATTTTATCATTCGATAAAATTGGAACTTCATTCGGCAAATTGATAATCTCCTCCCCCTCCAAAATATATTAGTTCTGGGCGCCCCTGCAAGTTGGTGGTGCATTGCGTCTCCCAAAATTAGTTTAAAAGTAATTTTGATATATATTGCAGTCAATACCCTTAGTATATTCAATTAAAATGAAGGAAATACTGGAATTTTTTAAAGTTTACTACATTAAATTTAGGACAGCACATTCTGTCGACAAATATTTCTGGCCCCAAATAACAAGCTTGTTAACCTTATCCATTCTTAACTGTACCTTTAATGTCAGCTCATGAAAATTACAATACATATGGGGTTGCTAACTCCACTTTGAGACTTTAAGCGCTTCCTTTTTTTCAAAATAGAGTTTCATGTAAATATACACAGTGATGACTAGTAGTAAGGTCTGAATGCAGCTAGATTGGTCCTGGTCAACTTAGCAATCCCCAGTGAAAAGTCTATCAGAAAGTCTAAATTATTGAAAGAAAAGAAAAAAACAAATAGATTATTCAGTTTTAAAACATTTTTTCACACAAGTACTTCTGGTGTAGAAGCATAATTGAGGCATTGACATGGGAAAGGGAATAAGTCACAAGTGCTAAATTTCTTAGGAGATTTAGAAACATTGGAAACTATTTTTCTGTGAAGTTTTTGATGACAAAACTACTATAAAACATTTCATAAATCAGGTTGAATTCTGACAGCGTATAATTTTCATAAAATTAAAGACTTTTATAAATTTATTATTTGGATGGAAGAAGTAAGCAAGCAGATACTGTTTTTGGAACTTACTTCCTTTCCCAGGTCAAAACTTTGATGTTTGTCGGTGCATTTTCACAATAAATATGTGCTCTTTTGAATACGCTTTTATTAGTTTCACTTGTGGGTTTGTATGTAACTCTGAATAAAAGATACAATTCACATTCTTTACAAACATTAAAGTAATATATTTAATACTATTATTTATTTTAAAGGCTAAACTGTATTACATGTTGATGTACAGGTATTATAAGTGTTTCAGTTGTTTGTATGTAACTCTGAATTAAAGATAAAATTTACATTCTTTGCAAATATAAAAGTAATATATTTTTTACTATTATTAATACTAAAGGATAAAACTATATTTTAATTAAATTATATTACTTATATTGCATGTTCATGTATTGTAAGAGCGTCTAAAAGCGTATTTTTTTAGTTTTTTAAACTAATTTAAAGGTTATTGTTCATAGAATTACCTTCCATTGGCTGAATTTCAGTTTTCCCCCCACAGATCATCGAGACAACTCCCAGTACATGCGCTCTTCTGGACACTACCCATCATCCGGCAACCCCAGCAAAGAACACATGCCTTCCGAGAAAGCGCGATACTCCGACAGGTCGGGCGTGGAGCGCTCTGGCTACGACAGATCCAGCGGTCATCCCTCCGATCGAGACAGAAACCAGTACAACGGATCTGGACGCTCCGGACAGCACTGGTAGCAAGATGCGTGTGCCGTTCCGTTTCTCACCGAAAGCCAGGGAATCAACTCTGTGTATTAAACTTGTCATGTTCTTCCGCCTAAATATGCTACATTATCAGTGTATGTTGCTCCAAGCCATAATGTGGTAATTAATGCAGGGGTTGGAACTCAAATTGTGGCAACCATTGATTTATGCACAGTGAGTAAGTGACTGATGCCACTAAGGTTTACTGGACTTCAATATAGTCATAACAGCATTTTGTGTAAACTGTTTCCAACTATGTGAAAGTCGTAGGACACCTGTAGTAGCAAGTTTTCTGTTGATAGTTCATATGGAATGGTCTACCGCAGTAGAAACAGGGCCGCCAAGAGCCAAGACAGCCTTTAATCAATTTGGTCACCCCCCCCCCCCACATATAAAATTTACACTACTCCAAGCCTCCCAAAGGAGCAGGCCCGGAATTTCCGACTCGACGAGCATGGCCTTTCATTGGCCCTGCTTAGAAATCTTTGGAGCAATTCTGAGGCCAACTCCACGAGGTGGTTCCTTCATCTTAGGGATTCAATCAAAGTCACAAGGGTTAAAGGGACTCAAAGTCGCAAGTGATTTTGACTTGCTCCCTAAAATTAAGAAATCACTTCATGGAATTTACTTCCGAACTGTTCCAAAAATTCCTGCTGCAATAGACCGTTCCAGTCAAACGATTAACCTAAGAAATGACCCTATATGAACCAAGTGACTTTGACTTACCCCCTAAAATCAAGAAATCACTTCAAAACTGCTCCAGAAATTTCTACTGCAATAGACCGCTCCAGTCGAACTATTGACAGAACAGGCACTGCTACAGATGTCTTATTAGTTCCACATAGTTGGAAACTTTACACACAATGCACTTGATTATATTGAAGACCCATAAGCCTCAGTGGCATAATTACCTTTTGTATTAAGTGTGCATAAAAAGCTGCCGTTGTTAAAGTTCCAGCCCTCATATTTCAAGGAACACATTGTTCTCAATTGAAATCATATCGTAAAGTGAGTGATAATCCGAAGCTCAGCTGTTGTTGGTTATTTTCTTGCTTGGAAAACTGTCGTGTTCTTTCACTGCCATTGAGAGTTTTGTTCATCGTTTTTTTCTCTGGAGCTATTTCTCGAAGAGGCATTCCAATTGTTTCTCCCCTCTTTTTTGTAAAGCAAGGAATGTGTGTATCTGCTTCTAGTCAAAGACTTGGATTTCAAGAATTGTGTAAAAATAACAAATATCAGATTCTGGCACAAGAAAATCAATCTATTCATTCTGTTGTTCCATTGTCGACCATAGAAAATTAAATGAGTGACGAGGCCATAAGTGCTATAGCATGCAAATCCCAACCGATTGATAAGGTATTTGAAGAGAACTATAGCATCTGCACCCATCAATTCATGTAGTATTTTTTTTCCACAAAGAAGTTTATTTTTATTCCATAAAAATTAGAATGTAAAATAACACAAAAAATGTAAACAAAACTGACAATTTTTATTTTCAACGGGTGCTTTTTATAAAAGTTGATTTGATTTGAATTTTGAGTAATTTTAATTGTAGATTTAATGTAAAAGATATCTGAATCTTTCAAATACAAAATAATCTCCTGAAATCAACTCCTTTTTTGTTTTGTATGTATAGTTTCATTATTATTTATACATGACACTTTATTTCAGCGTGTTTGTTCTGCATTAAAGCAAAATGCATTCCTTATTAATACTGTAACTTTTCTAATGTTGTGTGACATTAGATGTGACGTCAAGTTGTGTGCATGTTTCGTTACAGTAACACATTTCTCTTGTTTTCTCATTTATAATATAAATTGAATTTATTGCTTATAATTGCTTGAACTAACTTCATAATTGATATTATGAATACTTACCTGCATAAAAGTACAAACATTTTCATAAAATACCTCACTTGTTGAATGATCTTAAAGTTTAATGTAAATATGTTTTCATTAATTTTCAATTGTGCTTTTTAATTTCTTCTAATTGCTAATTTTTGATTATTTCTCATTCGTTAACAACATATAAAAAATATTCAATTGATAGTTTAAACCCGATTTTTAAACGTGCTTCCTAAGAAGAACAAATAAGACAAAAATAAAACTAAAATATTAGAGAAATCAGTATCGTAATTTTTGTAATATATCATGCTTCGTTAATATTGTGAACGGAGAATATTCTCTATTATTTGGCTAGTCATTTTTTTCTCCCAAACTCAACAGTGTAAGATACTAGAAACTCCTTTAAAGGAAGGTTAAAATTTCATACAGGAAACTTTTCTTGAATCTCAAATAAAATAAGAAAGGGTTTCATTTCATTTCTTAATGTATTTTACAAAAAACAGAAGTACAGTTTGTATTTATATTTATGTTAAAAAAGTATTTAACTTTCTTCAAAATTTAAACGTTTTGGGTTTTAAAAATATTGTCTGAGAGATACACTGCTTGTTTGACATTGAAATAGAACAGTTAATCTACATGTGATTTTTTTCTATATTAAATTGATTTAAAAAATATATGAAAGTGGATTATCAAGGTGATTTTAAAAATAATTTTAAAAATTGCACTGATAACATTTTCAGCTAATGTGCAAAAACATTTTAGTACACTAGAATTCCATACGGTTTTTTCTTTTGGTAACGGTTTGTTAATAAGGTTTCCAATAAGGTTTGTTCCTTTGTTTTTTAGAATCTTAAAGAACTTGTTTTTTAGCATACTTTTAACCCCTGAATTCCATCTCTACATAACACGTTTTATTTTAATAATAAAGGAAAATTTGATTGAAGTGTTGATCAAATACATATTAAAGTAAATGAAAAACCTTCCATGGCCTTAGTTTTTTCTGCAAGTACTTGTATCAGTCATAACAATGAAGGAAAATGGAATTAAATGTGAGAAAGGTACTGATGTACTTAAACAGGACACAAGTACCTCTGTGGGTTGCTTGTTTCCATGTCAATACATCAATTTTACCCGGAAAGACTTGAATTGATTAGCCTAAAGTATTGAATTTTGTCAAATATGGTTCGTTGCCTCATTTGGCCTTAAAATCTTATAAATAACTTAAGGTCACAGTTGAGGATAAAACTTCATGAAGAAAATTTTTTGACACCTGCTCCAAAAAGGAGCAACAAACTGTGCCATTTAAAAATTTTAAGAAATAGCCCAACTTTTCGCAATTTTGAACAATTGTTACGAACAATACAACAACAGCAGGGTGGACTAAGGCCATGGTTTATCAGTTCATGTTCAATCCAAAATGCGTTTACTCGGAATTCCAAGCCTGCTTTAGTGCCTGCAGGAAAGTACCTGGTGTGTGGAATCGTTTTGAATAGGATGTTGCTTTCTTCACTTTGTGCCTTTTGATAGTTCAGTTTGTATAAATGTGAAAGCTCATTGTGTACATGGTTCTAGTGTAATATATGATTTGTGTCAATACTAAATACTAATGTATGTGTGATTGGGAATGATTACGGAATCAAGGCATGTAAGCACAACTCTATTTGGGCGATACTCTTGCTGAAAAAGCTTCAATGTAATTATTTGGTGGAGTTAACTCAATATTTAAGTTGTAGTTATTTGAATAAATGAACTTGCATAATGCATGAGTTTTTTTTTCTCACATATTACGATTTTTCAATTCATTTGTTAAAATATTTGTCACATTTTTATTTATTTTTAAAAATAGTACTTGAAAATATCATCGAATAACGGAGCTTATTTATGATTCAAGAATGCTCAGTGATTTAGTCTTTCTTTTGTTTCAAATAATAAAACAAACTATGTTCAAAGATATGAGGTTTTGTTCAAAAATTTTGAGTTACGTGGATTTTTTACTAACTGCACAAAGTCATAGTTTTTCAAAAAAAAATTACATTGTGGAATTAATCAATAATTTGAGAGATTCTTGTTTCAGCATTGAAAATAGTTTTACTTTGAAGAGCTAGCAGGAAAGAGGTGCAATATGTGTTCAAAAAGTTGAAATACTTATCTAGGTTTTTAAAAAAAAGTCTCCATTTCTACAAAAATGCCAGTTGGTATGTTCAAACTCTATGCTTTAGCTCTAGAATGTCAGAAAAATGAATGCATTTTTGTAGGTATTAGCTATTAATTGAGTAGTGTTAAACACACAACACCTGTAGAATACAGTTTAACTATTCCTAATGAAATATTATGTTCATTTTTTTTTTCATTGGATAATTTTAGTTTAAGATCATCTCCCTCAAATGATGGGCATAATTGCATCTACAACGCATCGGTTTCCAGGTTTTGCATTAGATAATCTCTTGTGTTTTATCTATTTGATTTTTACACAGCAAAGAAGGAGCAATTTTTATAATTTTGGAAACAATATTTGGATTTATAAACTAATTTTATTTTAACCTAATGAACTTGGTGCTTTGTTATAAGTGGGTATTGGCTAGTTTATTTTCTGTAAAACATTATGCAATAAATTTTAAACTGTGTTGAAATTAAACACTTTATAAAACTAGAATATAAAGCTTTGATTAGGGGGGGGGGAGGTTGGCCTTCTAAAAATGGAGAGTTGTGCTTCACAAACCTATTTAATGATCAAGTCCCAGGTATGGTTTTAAATAAATAGTTTTTAGAAATTCTTCTATTCTTAAATATGTATGTATTTTTGCAAAAAATATTAAATGTTGCTATTGCATTTGATAATATTTATTTTATTAGCCAAATTTATTTGCAAATTAATTAGTCTCAATGTCTTTATCTGATTTCATTTAAAAAAAAAATATATGATTGTATTTTCCATTATTTTTGATAAATGATGCAAGTCAAGAATTTCACCATAGTAATTTACTCTGCTTTAAATATTGTTTTCATAATGAAAAAAAGTAGTAATAAAAAATCAATAAATTAGCAAGTAGATCTTTAAAAATATTTGCAATGGTTTAAATTGAACTATGGCAAAGTGGATTTTGGATATATTAAGCTACATCTTTAAAATATGTCCTAAAGACAACGAATATTTCCGAATTTGGGTAAATAAGCACTCATAAAAGTTGTACTATCAGTAGGGCATTTTCAACGCATTTGCATTGTGAATTTCATGTTTAAATTTCGATGGGTAAATATTTTTCCCCTGATTTATTTGATTTCTCAAAGTTATTTTTCAACATTTCTTTCATGCAGTGCTGTAAGTTGCTGCAAATATCATTATTTTGAATGCAATATTCTTGTACTTTAAAATTGAACTTTTGAAAATAGGCACTTGGTTCCAATAGTGGGCCTTATTTCTTACCTGCTATTTCCTTTTACAAATCTATACTTCAATCAGTAATTAATCGTGTTTGGGAAGTTTGAAGAGTATTGTTTAAGTTGTTCTGGTTTCTCAAAACTTACAGGCATTTTTTTTAAAATAATTAGTTCCTAAGTTGTCCCCCCCCCCCCCCCCCCCCCCACCTTTATTGCTTTTGAAATTTTAAATGTTAAGCTCGTTGTGATTTTTTAAAAATACTTTTATCTTCAATTGTTACCAGTATAAATACTTAGCTCGTTTAAATTTTTTGTGAAGAGTCTTAATGGGCGAGTTTATTGCAACACTTTCAAATTTTTAATCTGTTACAATCATAATATTGTCAGTTATATCCTCACCTTATTTTGAGCATCAGATTCCTATATTTCCTTTGCAGCTTCAGAGTTTTCTCAAATGCAAAGAATTTTTTCAAAGATTTCCTTTAAAAAAATATATATATTTATTTTTAAGGGGAGGGGATTTCATTGGGTTCTGCAAACACCAGCGCAAGTTCAAATATGTCCAGGTTTAGTAATTGCATACTTTAATTTAAAGATCCTAAGGCGTATGTGATTACTTAGTAAACAATTTCTATTATATTCAGCAAAAAGAATTATACTTTGCTTAATTAAATTACTGGCCCAACTTCCCGTTAAATGGCTTTTTGAGAGCTAATCATCTCAGCATATGACTTGCTAAGTAGTGTAACTGAAAAAAAAAAAAAAATATATATATATGTACATATTCATATAGTTTGTTTATTATCACTTCTTTATTTGTAAATTTGCCAGTCTTGCATGAGTAGCAACCTATTGGTGTAGCTTGCAAATTTAATTTTTTTCTAATTTCACCCCCATCTTTCACCAAAACACAACTACAGATTTTTTGATTCAAAGAAATCTTTCAAATAGACGTGAAGAGATCTTAAATTATCCAGACACTGTGATAAGATTCAACTCTTTACAATTTCCCAGCTAATATGCTTCCGGAATTGAACAACTTGAAAGGAATGCAATTTTCTTTCTAGACATATTATTTAATATTCTCCCTCAAATCTGCTGTTGCTAAAATTTCACAGGATTTCAGGTCTAAGAAATTAATTCTTGAGAAGCAATTTAAGCTGATAACATTGGATTTCCTGTCTTTTACTGTACAAATGTAAAGTTTACACCTTTTTTTAAGATGGTAATAGCAAAATGAATTTACTTTTCTTTTTCTGTTCTGTATAATATATTTTCCTGCTTAACTTTTAATCAATTTAACATCAGTCCTTAAAAAATATCTTGTTGAAGTTATTCTTCCGCTGTGCAAAAGTTTGGCAAGGTCTTGCTTGGAATACGCTGCTTATTTTTGGCCACATTATCTTTAAGAAATGTATTGCTCCCTTTTGTAAAAGGATTTAAATGAAAGCTATGAGGTTACTAAATGGATTGACTAAGGGTAATTAGATTAGTGTTTAGAGCTTATGATCAGAGGATCGTGTGTTCAATGCCCAAGAGCCATAGAGACTCATTAAGTACATGCGGGGAACAAGATTGAAATTTATTTAAAACCTTTCTTTGCAGCAGAAGTCCATATAAGAATTTAGTTCAGGAGGTTCCCATGCCAAATATTATGAGAACTTAAAATTTAAGTTCGAAAATATTAAAATTTTTATTCACGATGAGTAACTTAAATTTATTTTGGGAAGGACACTAGCCCCTCAGATTAGGCTAAAGAAAAATTTTATTCCCCTCCCCTCCAATCTTTTATCCAAATTGTATCAGTGGAGAAGATTGATGATGTCAAGGTATACTAATCTTTTATTGTAACAGTTTAAAAATTTTATGAAATTACTAAACTGAGATTTCTACAAAATTCTAAAACCTGCACAAACTATGAATCGAAGTTGTGCTCAGATTTGAGGGAGTTGGCTTAACATTTTATGTCTGTATTTTTCAGTTCTTAAATTCATAAATTTTCAGTTCTTATATTTCAGACAAAAATAGAGTAGATTGCTAATGTGTGCATATATCACGTGCAATACTATGTACAAATGTAAAATGAAATATTACTGTTAGCTAAAAAAAATTCTCTGGTTACTGTTTCCAAATACTTTAATGGCATATATAATAATGAAATACTTTAAAAAATTATTCATGTTGAAAGTAAGGAGTTATAGCTCATGATTTGTTAACTTGTATTTTTTTAATAAGAAATATCATTCTTCTTTCAACAGAAATATATACATCTTTATGTCGAGCAATTAAGGAAAAACTTGAAACAAACTTAATATCCCCAATCCATTTGTACCTGCGTGATATTTTTATGTATATATTTACTTTATTTCTGGATATTTAAACTTTGCTTTCATTTACTTTGAAACTGCATTTGAAAAATGAAATTATCTTTATTGAATAATTGTACAAATTAAATGTGTTTTTTCTGCAGTATTTATTTTTATTGTAGTTATTGTAAACATAATTTCTTAAAAATACACTTTCCTTTCGAATTTTTAATACCACTAAAAGAAAAAAAAATCTTTAATAAATTTGTAAGTACCAAACTCTATATTAACACATCTTATAAGTGTCATAAGATAGATATTTCAAAAGTATTCCTTCGAATGCGCATATATGAGTGAACTCATCTATTCAAATTTTTTTTCCCTTCATTGAAAAGACGAGTCATTTTTTTTTAATACATTTTTACTTCCTTTTTCGAAGTAAAGGAAGTATTGTGATCGCAAAAAAAAAATCACTCAAATTTGAGTCTAAATTTTGATTTTGCTCACCCCGAATGAATGTTCCGTAGTTTTTTCGACCTGTCAGCACGTGCATATGTACCTGACAGCATATAAGCAGCCGAAAAATCCTTTTCAACCACCCCCGAGTTAATTACGACGAGTTTTCTCGTGACGTCTGTATGTACGTGTGCGGATGTATGTGTGTCGCATAACTCAAAAACTATATGCCGTAGAAGCTTCTAGCTTGGTATGTAGGTTCTGAGGATGGTCTAGTTGTGCACCTCCCCTTGTGGTTGCATTCGAATGTTCCCAAGGTGGTGTTTTACCCCTTTTTTGGGGTAAATCAGTGTTAATTTCAATGTGGACTCAAGTGATATGAATTGGCACGACCACTTGGCGATATGTCGCCAAGCTTTTGGTCGCCGTTTGACGCCAACTTGGCGAAAAAATTATTTTTTGAATTTGTGTTCAACTTGGCGCTATTTTGCAAAAAATTCACTGAATGATCTGCAATATTTAGAAAATTAACCATTGTAAAATATTTTTTGCATTGTTTCGTGGCAGATTAGGGGAGTAAATACTTGAATTGTTACCTTGCTTACTCCAAGCACTTTTTTTAACACTTAAGGCAACTACTAAGAAATTTACACGTAAAAGGAAGTAGAGTGTGGGGTCCATACCAGATTTTTCATATTAATACGCTTTTAACATCTATTGTAATAAAAATCAACAGAATATAGATCATGAAATCCAATTTTATTGACTTTATAGATTTCACGAGAAATAGGTTTGGTAAAACCCTCCCCGAACCCGAAATTAAGGTCTGGTTACGGCCCTGTGATCCATAATAATCTTATTATTCAAAAAAATAAAAGCTGAAAAGCAAAGTTTAAAATTCCTTAAATATAGCGCAAGTACATGGGTAAAAATTCCACATAGGTGCAAATGAATTGGGCAAAATATAAATGTTTGAAAAGCAAATATATGTACATATGTGTATTATGTTAGTGTTAATTCAGCAATAATTATATATATATATACATAAAATTCATATCATAAAATGAGCTTCATATGGGTATCTGTTATTAAAAGTCATGTATAAACTGATGTGAAAAATTATGCTACAAGTATTTCTCAATTTTTCAAAATTTTTACATCAAAAAATTCAGCTATCGCAGCAGCAGCAAATATTTGAAGATAATTTCAATTAGTTAATTAACCTACACAGAAAAAAGCAAGGTGAGATTCTTTGTTTCAAAAATTGTTAAAAAATTGATTAATCTTTTTCTTTATTATTCAGTGAAAAACAAGAAACTAGTGAAAAACAAAATTCCAAAAAAAGAAGAAAAAAACAGTATCATCAAGTTCTGAGGAATGACGAGCATTCACGGTGAATGACAAATGTATTGACAGAGAAATCTGCGTTGCTGTTTTCTGTAAAGTACAAAATAAATTGATATAATGTCTTACATTTAAACATTGAATACTTGTGTAATGCTTAAAAATCTATTAATATGTGAAAGGTGCTATGTCTTATATTTCTTTAATGATTGCCTTAAATTTGTACAATCAAATTGTTTGGTGTAAAAGATTTTGTATGTGTTAATAGACTTTGTTTTAGTTTACATATGAAATGCTTAATTGCATAAGTTTTTATTCTAAAACTAGTAAACATGGTTAAGTAACGGTGGTTTTTAAGATTTCATATCATCTATCTTATTGAAGAATGCTTTAAAATGTGTTTCAAAAAATTGTGATTGATTAATTAAACATTTTCTATTTAACTTATTCGAGAGAATCAGGCGAAAAAAAATGCAGAATACTGCTTTTAATTTCAGCATTCTATTGAATGAAAATAAAAAGAGAGTGCAAGTCAAAAGTATCTTAGCTTTACGCATGTGGCAAAGTAAAGAGTTCGCACAGAGCTATTATTCTTTTCTGGTTTATATATGTTCATCAGAGGTATATTGACCATGTTATAAAATTTATGGATAACACAGGTCTGCAACTCAGAAACTGCATAGGCTGTTTTGAGTCCCTTGATGAAGTTTTACTTACTGAAATGGTAAAAATATTTTGAAATTTTTTTCGCTTCATGTCATGTTAAAGTGAACTCAGTTAAGATTAAAGTCATTGCCGACAGATGTGAAATGCTGTATATATCAATGTTTCACACTCCCATCACTGCATGAGCTAAATTGATTGCAGGAACTCTATTATTTTCTGACAAACAAAAAATGTTATCACATTCCTTTCGCA
Source organism: Uloborus plumipes (assembly GCA_038373865.1). Classification (NCBI taxonomy): domain Eukaryota; kingdom Metazoa; phylum Arthropoda; class Arachnida; order Araneae; family Uloboridae; genus Uloborus; species Uloborus plumipes. The sequence continues at coordinate 88,136 of JAXGGA010001683.1, forward strand.
GAAAAAATACGGGAGCAAAGAAGTATAAAATATTTTAAAGGGTAATGCATAGGTTTGGGAGGGGGGGGGGAGACAAAGATCCTCGTAAAAACTATTGTTTTATGCATGTTAGCCTGGGGTGCAAAGTTTGGGGTGTTATGATGCTCTAGCACTCCTGGACAGTTTGGTTGGAATACTAGGGATCCTTAAATTTTTACAATTAAAACATAGTATTATGTTGTATTTTGGATATTTTATGTGCACCCATTAATATTATTAAAAAAATCACTAGATATAAAAATATTTCAGCTTTTAGCACAAAATTAAATTAACATTTCAAATTTAACCCCTCCCCCCCTCTCTTTTTTGAGCACTCCCATAGATTTTCGAATAACAGGGCTGTTGGTTACAAATGTAGCTCAAACAAATGTAAAATAAGCTTAAAATTTCATTCTGTACAATCCTTTATTGACTGTGTGCTTGAAAGCAGGAATATATAGTGAAGGGTAGGGATGATTGGCACCACCAAAAATATCTCATGCTGTGTGTAGGAAAAAACTTTTTTTTAATGTTTATTTGCAGATCTGTGTGATCATTTTAAACTGAACTACTTTTTTAAGTGTCTATATGTAAAGTCAAAAAAAAAAAAAAATGAATTTTCAAAAATCATTATTTTGCTTGAAAGTATTTGTTCATTTTTTTCAAAGTTTGTTGAAGGTATAAAATTCATCAAAAAAATTTATCGTTTTTTCATAAAAATAGAATAGATAGAAATTGAAATAACTCAAACAATTGTGTGTTTTTTTTTTTATATTAAACGAAAAGCAGTTCTATGCTTTGAGTTTTCAGACATTTAATAAAAAGCCTTGTTTATTTTTCACATAAAACTTTTTATATACTGCAACAGGTCCGGATCTGAAAAATAATATTAGTTATGGGAGAGTAGTTTAAAGTAATAGTGGGGGTATAGAGTAGTAGAAACTTCTACTTCAAATGCTTTTACTTAAAATACCTATTTATATTTGTTTCTGACAAAGAAAGGAAACACATTTCCATGTCAATAATGCGATTTAGTTTTGTAAAACATAAGTAAAGATGCAAGGATTTATTAAGAAAGCTGGTTTAACTTTGACTTTTAATTTGTAGATATTCAAATATAAATAACTTATGTATCATAGTATGAAGTTCATTACCACCCTCTATAATTGGATCACCAAAGTATTGCACCACAAGTGATCAACTTTTACTGTATCAACTTTCTAAAAAGTTTTCTTACATATATTTAAAAAACAATTCTTTGTATGTGCTGCAGGCTTAATCGTACAACAACACATACAAATCATTATTTTCCAAAAGCAAAAAATGTTTTTTAGAAAGTTCAGTGGCGTAACTGTGGGGGGTTTTTTGGGGACAACCCCCCCCCCCTCCCGAAACGTTGGTCCAAAAAATGCAAAAATGAGATGAAAAAATATAAAAACTCCTAGAATGAAAAACTACGATTCTTCCGCAAATATCATAGTGTTACAGACTTCATTGCCACCCCCCTCCCCTTCCCAGAACCATTAAGAATTGTTTTTTTTAGGAAATAAATGTCAAAAATATCCGGAGGTAGGCCTCCAAACCCCTCATTACGATCGAAATTCGTCTGAAATTGCATTTTTGGAACTTAAATTTCGAAAAAATTGCTTGGAGGAATTTCTGTATCCTATCATTTTTTTTTTCACATTATTAAAAATGGCCGGCAATCATGTTTTACTGTCTGCGGAAGAGAAAGAACATCATCAAGATAGCCTAGATTGGAGTTTTTAGAGGTACAATTTATAAAAAATTCCAGGGCCGAGCCCCCGGACCCCCTTCTATTTTTCTACAGTAAAATATTTCTTAAGTTTACAGCACAATTCGAGTGTCAAAGGTTGTTACTTTTTAAAAAGCTGTCCGGTTTTTCGAATTTCGGATATATATACTTATACATACATACAAACTGTGGAAAAAAGGGGTTGCCTCCCCGCCACCGTTTTTTTAACCTCATGACCGCTTTGAATGTAACCCCCCCCCTGAAACCAACGAGTAGTTACGCCACTGAGAAAGTTGATACTTTGTGTGAAGATACATAATGTTTTCTTATATTTATTAAAAGCCAAAGGTTAAAATTCCAGGAATAAAGTGCAAATATATATGTAAAAATGTCACATCCATGCATATAAATTGAGCACTGAGTAAAACATTCTTTAAAATCTTTTTCTTTAATGATTTTCGATTAATAAGCGAAGTTTTTAACAGATCAGACTAAAATTTTCCCACATTGATCTAGGCTAGTTCATATTGAGCTTGGTGATTTGAAAAATCAGTTATAGAGAATAAGGAGAATACTTCTTTTGTCCCACTTAAAGCGTAGAACTCCGGCACCATGTTGCAATTATAAGAAGCTTTTTTCTTTCATTTAGGAATGAGGCTAATGTGATTTGTGAAAAAATCATCATTTTTATGATATTTTTTGTTGGAGGATGTTTAAGAAAACCTATATATATATACTGTAAAATCCTGAAAATAACCCCCCCTATTTTCAAAACTAAACTGATAAATTTCAGGTGGGGGGGTTATAATCGAGATTTTTTATACAGTATATTCAGGATAAGAGAAATTTCACTTTTTTCTAAAAAAGGGGAGGGGGGTTATAATCGATGGGGGGGTTACTTTCGGGATTTTACGGTATCTTCCAAGTAGCTTTGCATAAATGAATTTAAGAGAAATTTTCAACTTAATTCATAGTTGTAATCTAGAACGTAAACGTGATTCTGCAATATAAAATTCATTCATATGTGCATTGCAATGTAAAAAACAAAATCCATTTGTGCATAGCTAACATTTTACGAGTAATTCTTCCCAAATGATACTTGCTATGACGGTTAAAGATGTCAAAGTTAGCCTGCCTTGTCTCACTATTGAATGCAATGTATGAAACAATTATTCTTTGGTACTTTTAATGACTTTATTAATGTACATAAATGTAATATTTCGAACTCTTTGATAGAGATTATTAATTGTACAGTTTTCTTTACTGTTATTGGTTCCTACCATGTATATAAAACATGTCACGTACCAACATGCAGCCGATTGCTGTGTGTAGTTGACATCTGTCAGTGCATGCATTTAAATGGCCATAAATGTCAAACATCTTAAACAGTGGTGTTTTGTTCCTTTTCTCTTACACCGTTTCACCTGCATTGATACTCGGTTACTTTAAAATAGGGGTATCAAGTTTAGAAATTTTGCATCGTCTCCATGGAAACCATACGACAGCTCCACTCTTTTTTATGCACTGCTGTGGAGGCATTTCATTTATTTTATGTTTATTGAATTAGGTTTACGCTTTTATTTATATTCTCATGCCTCAGTTCTCAACAAATCTAGTCTTCCATTAATACAGCAAAAATTTCTAAGAAAAAGTTATGCTTTATTAACATTGATTTTTCAATAGAAAAATAGTTTACGCACAAAGCAATTTTAACTGTTTGTATTTAACCATTGTTGCTAAGTCCATATCGCAGTAACTATGACAACTGTCGTGGAAAAGTGCGGAGAGTGGGAAATTAATTTTACTTTGAGCCGCCAGCTCTCGTTACATCGTTTCTATCGGAGTGCTACGGCAATTGCGTCAGTGAAACAACCACAAATTGGGCATACAGACATCAACTCTCCTCCTTTAGAGTTCAGTCTGGGGCTAAGCTGCCTCTAGTGTAAATTCTTTTGCTTTTTGAGGAATTTAGAAAGTCCTCGAATTTTGCTCTTCCAAGGTACAATCAGAGGTCTTTTTCGTTGTGCATTCAGCTTAGGAAAAATTCAGCTAACATTATGACTGTTAAAGCAAACGAATCAGATTTTCATTGCAGCACGTTATATTTTACTTTGCCTTTTAAAATTGCTAACTTAAAAATATAAATGTTACATCAGGTTCATTAATTTTTCTACAGTTTATGCCTAATAACATAAAAATAATAATTTTGTATAAGAATTCATCTGGTTTTAAGGTACAAAACTCTCTCCAGCTTTCTCGTTTTATTTCTCCTTCTTTTCCAATTTGTAAGGTTGGCAAGTTTGGGCATACTGTTAAAGAAGGAGAAGAGTTAACAGTACCTTAAACCCTATAACCAACCACAGGATTTTATAAGCACGTATTTTGCATGTACATGATTGGTATTTGGTAGCATCAAGTAACTCCCAGAATGCTCTGATCCCTAGTCCAACGCCTTAAATTAAAAAAAAATTAACTTTATTGAAAAATATCATTTGTTCTGTTTTTTTTCAGCAGAAATATTCTCTGATTGTGAAACATACAACCGAGCGTACAGCAAGGACGGATCCAGAAATTTTTGACTTACTATGTACCTGATTGACACATGCTTTTTTTTGTGTGGGGGGGGGGGGCACTTTATTTTTACTCCTAAAATATAGAAAGTTAGCCAAGGAGTGTGAGGCAGAAGGTCGCTGAACGTAGTCCTTCCCTTTTCTGTTACCAAAGGCCATTCAAAAATTGCATTTTTAAAGCCTCAACTTCCCAATGATTCCGGGCGACTGTTTTAAAAAATTACCAAAGGAAAGCCTCTGAACCTCGCCCCTTTCTCCATAGTTGTAAAAGGTGAACTACACTTCCATTTTCAGGACTTCAGTACTTCAATTCAGAAACATTGCAAACTGCCAAGTCCTTCGAGGAAGGGGCGATCACCCTCCCCCCCCCCTGTATCTGTCCTTGGAGTGTAGCTGGTTGGGAAAAGCTTAACAACCAATTCAACCCTTATCCTCTTACCCTAATCGGAAAAAAACGTTACATTCCTGCACACCAGAGTCACGTTTGAGACGGTTTGACTTTTCATCTACAAGTCTCTCCTCTTACAACCTCGAATAGCTTTTTAGCAGCTGTGGTATATCAAACATCACAACTGGAAGCGGAAACGGCGCACTTCATTTTAAAATGATGGTGGAATCAGTGAGAAAAGTAAGTTTTTACTTTATTCATTAAAGTTTCTATTGCCTGTGTTAGCTCACTAATGCTACCTATTGCACATCAGCTCTTTGCGCTCAAGCTCTAACCTTGTGTAGAAAAGTCTTTTTATCAATTCGTTATTATATTAAAAGTAAGGATTTATATCTAGGCATCAAGATGACGGCAAGTGTAAAATTCTAGGCACCAAAAAAAAAAAAAGTTTTCATTTTAAATTAAAAACTAAAACAAAAATGCTACACTGCCAACAACATATTTCAGAATATCTGAAAAGTATACAAAATAAAATGATTTGTTGAAGACAAAATTGACTGCATTTTAAAAGTGCTTTAAAAATATTTATCCTTTGAGTCAATCAAGCATTTAAATTAGAATGAGTGAGAAAGGTATAGCTTCAATGTGTCCCAAGCTTATAGCCATCAAATTTGGCCCCTAGGGTTGGAAATAAAAGCATCAAATAAATATTTTTGGTTGCAAAGTACGACTAACGGCTGCTTATTTTTTACACTGATTCCCTTGTAGAACTCTTTTTATTGAGCAATGGTAAAAAATTCTCTTTCAAAATAAACTAAAAAAGAGTTTTGTTTATGAGCAATTCCACTATAACAGACGGAATCAGTCTTTTACAAAAAAGCTTACTAAGACTAGAAATGTTACATTTTTGCTTTATTTCACGAACTTAATGAAGAACAACGTCTTTACTACCATATGAAGGGTCAGGGGGAAAAACCACGGTAGTCCACTTTATGTTGAATTAAAACTGATGCTACCACCTGTTAGAAAAATAAGTGTAATTTCGTTTAGTATATGAAATATTCGTAAAAAAACACTGTAGTCCATGTATTATTGTCATTTTAGAACAAGTATACTGGGGAAGTTTATGAGTTCGTAAAGTTTAAATTTCGTTTTTCTCAAAATGAATCAAATGTGACTATCGTGGTTTTTCCCCCTGAACCTTCATATAATGCAATTACATTTTGAAGATAACCACATCGAAATATTCCTTTCTCCGTAATAGACCTTATCTTATGAGATACGTCTGTTACGGAGCCAAAAAATATCATCAGATAAATAGTTTCTGGAAATCTTCAAAATTTAACCATATTTTATAGAAATAGAATCCATGTTCATCAAAAATTCTTGCAACAAAACGAGGACCTAACATATTTGAAGCCTTTGCAGGCTGTTTTGGGTAGCAATCTATGTTTTTTTTCAAAATGAAATTGCCCATATCTCAGTCACTGGTTGAAGGGAAAAAAGTATGCAATATGAAAGCATTTTGAAAGGTAAGTTTTTGTAAAAGATTTTAAATCCGTTTTACAAAGAAATGGTCTAGCAGAAGTTTTTCTCGATTCTCAACAATATTTCTAGGTCTATTAAAAAAAAATTCTTGTTCAATAAAAGCTCTAGAGTTGTATCAATTTCTGTACCGAAAACTAAGATAAAATAAACATTAATTCGGTAAACCTTGATAAGAAAATACAATTGGGTTTCTTCATACTTTTTAAGGAGGTTTAGTCTCATCCGAATTTTAAAAATTCACGCAACTCAAAATTGCTGTTGAATAACACCAGTAACTAAAATAACAACGAAAGTAGGAATTTTATTCGCTTTTTTTTTTCCAACTTTAACAAAATCACATGACATTGAAGATTTTTAAAATTTTTATTTCACAGCCATAAAATATCACCTTCACAACGTTTACACATTTGAAAATTCAACACATGATATTGATGTAAGTACAAAATTTCATACCACATTTTGTATCACAATAATGTAAATCTCACTAACAGTAACAAAAATATTTAGTTGATAATGATAACATATTTTAAAAACGATGGAAAATAATACTACTCTATGAAATAAATAAAATTAAAACATACTCAACATTGGATGAAGATTCAAAATATTTTCAAAACCAAAATAAAATTTATCAAAACTCAAATAGGATTCCGTGAACATCCAATGTTCAAAATATTGTGAAACAACAAGATTAGAAATTAAACATAAAATTAAAACTTGGCAGTTTAGGAATAGCTAAAAACTTAATACTTTCTCAAGTATTAATAACTTATAAAATTTATACATAAAATAATTCGTAAAAGAGAAAGGGGTAGCTAAAATCTTGATATACAGAGTGGTCTAAAAGTAGGTGTACCCCCCTTGTTTACAAGATCGTTAATTATGGGTGAATGGTTGCTATATACAGTTACCTTGAAGTCAAGAGGCTTTAACATAGTAACACCATCCATATCGTAACACTACTGAAGTCTGTGCCTTGCTTTGCAGAGTTTCAGGGATGTGTAGAATTCATTGTGAATAATGAAATATTTGAATATTATAGTAAGCGTTCGATTATAGTAACAAAAATATTGCACATACATGTAAAGTAAAAATAAAATCCATAACAAAAATAAAATTATACACAGTGATATGCACAGTAAAGTGGTATACACAGATCATTGAATAAACTGTATATTATTGAATTTTTGACTTTCAAGTAAATTAAATTGCATGTGTCGACAAGTAAAAAATATACATGTTATTCTCCAAACTATGCCTCTTGATGAAATAAATTTAGTTTTAATATTTTTCAAAACCTAATTAAAATTGTTGGGGGTGCGGCGCACCCGCGTAAATCCGCTTATGTACATCACTAATAATTTTATGAATAAAAAACAAAAAAAGAATGTATGACTTCATTACACTAATAAAGTATTCATATAAAAAAATTATATTACTTTTTTTTTTTTGGGGGGGGGGGGGGTATTTTTAACAATGAACAGGAACACAATTAAGGTGATTAATATAACTTTTATATTGCAAATATCGTTATTTGAAAAATAAATATCAGATATATATCGGCGAGCCCTATGTACTTGCCGATTTTAACGACTCTTAACACTTTAAGAAAACTGCTTATAATAAACATTCACCTATAATCAACATAATGTTAGAAATAAAAGGAGGGTACACCCATTTTTGAACCTCTTTGTATATATATATAGTTCATTCTTGAGATCCATTTCTTCCATTTGAAAAACACTGTTTGAATGATGTTTAAACATGATTTTATACATTTTCGACCCATAACAATAGTCCATTTTTAAGTTATAACAAGTAATCTTGCAATTCTTTGTTTATGAGTTCATCACTGGTAAAACATTTTCTGTGAATTGCACATTTAACAGTCTTTGGTAAAATAAGTTTTACAAATTTTCGCTCTTAAATATGTAGAAATTCAAAAAAAAAAGTATTTGAAGATATGCAACTAAAAATATACTAAATTATTTAAAAACAATTGATACCACCAACATTCTGAGATCCACAGAATATCTTGAAAATAAGAATTACTTACAAAGCTTGGCCTTTACGTACATGCAAAATGAAAATTTAGCAAATGCACTGAAAGATGAAACAGACGATGTTCTTGTTTGTGGAATTGATGTAAAGTGCCCCTTTTGTTCCGTAATGCTTTGGGTATTACAGTTCTGAAAAATCAAGATCATAAACATAATTAGTAAAATAATTAAATACTGCACTACAGTAATTAAGATAGACAAAAATTAAAAGAACTAAATTGCTACATGCTAGAAAAAGAGAAAGAGTAATTAAAATGGAAGTAACAAAAAGCAGTAAGTCACCGCCCCTAACCCAGGGCCATAGATGCAAGACCTTCCGTCTCAGGACGGATTTCCGTCTTGACAAAATCGCCAAGACGGACCATGGGACGGAAAAAATATATCTCAATCCTTCAATATTTACTTCCAAAGGAAACAAAATTGAAGGGAATATAAAATCAGATTTCTTAAAAAGTACATTTTAATCCTTATTCCAATCCAAAACTTTTGTATCGAAGCCTTTCTTTCTCTTTCTGAATAAACGAACTGCAATGGCATAATTCCTTTGTCAGTGTTGATTCTCTTCGACCCCATACATTCCCTTCCCTTAACTTCATCAAATATGACCTACAATTTCGCTTTTAGGATTTTATTTCCTGTGCCTCCTCCTCTAACGTAGGCAAAAATCGCCCCACCTTATCCTAATATCACTACACATCGTCTAAAAATAGGTTTTTTAAACTAAAGTCTCGACAAATCCTTCCCCCGCCCCCTCTCGATTACTATACTTAAAACAATGATCTTGCTACTAAAAGTAAAACGAACTGCAATGGCATAATTCCTTTGTCAGTGTTGATTCTCTTCGACCCCATACATTCCCTTCCCTTAACTTCATCAAATATGACCTACAATTTCGTTTTTAGGATTTTATTTCCTGTGCCTCCTCCTCTAACGTAGACAAAAATCGCCCCACCTTATCCTAATATCCACTACACATCGTCTAAAAAATAGGTTTTTTTAAACTAAAGTCTCGACAAATCCTTCCCCCCGCCCCCTCTCGATTACTATACTTAAAAACAATGATCTTGCTACTAAAAGTAAAATTAAGCTCCCCCCCCCCCCCAGTTTAGACAATTTAATGAACAATGTATGTATTTTTTTTTTTTTTTTTCCATTTTCTTTGGTATGCATCTCAAATATTTTCCGTCTTAAAAGCTTGGCCTAACTTGTACCCATGCCCAGGGCTAAGGCAGTAACACAAGCAATATACGGGCAACTCGGTCATGACAGCTAGAGACTGCAGTTTTGTCCTTATGTCCCCATCACTCTGGACTTGAAAGTAACAGCTGATTGCTTGTACTTCTGCCTTAGCCGCAGCTTAAGGGCGTTTTTCCACTTGACGACACGACAACGACGAAAGTCGGACGGTAATACTGCAACGATAAGTACGGTGTCGTGTCGTCTATAGCACTGCTTTTCCACTCAAAGGATATCGTTTCTCCGAACGGGTCATTTTCCACCGCATTTCATTTCGAAGCAGCACTGTGTTCGCACGTATATTATTATGGCTGCTCAATTTAACAGATTACAACTACTATATTTGCTTTACCTCATGAGAAAAAGAAAACAAATTAAGAGACGGTATTGTGTGCACGATATTTTTAAAGAAATTACATTGTAGGCGAGTTTTATACACTTTTCAAGAAATTGCGAAAAGATTAGGCGATTTTAAATATTTTTACTAAATTTACAAAGAATAGTAAAAAGTTAAAATCTGGGCAAGGTTATTTAACACAAGTAGTTTAATCTAAAGTGTATAATATATTTTTATAGTTACGAACAATGCTCTTTGAACTTACCTGTCTCTTTCTTTTCTGTAGAAGATTTGCCGTCATATTCCTAATCTAAAAACTTCTTCCAAGGCTTTATCCCTGTGAATTTTGTTTTTGAATAAAATATTTCGCTTATCCCATAGACACGGTTGCTGCTCAATTAATTCACACAAAACATTCACGTTAAACTTGAATGCCATGACTACTGCGTTCCTTATCGAAGAAAGTTCAGAATGAAAATTTAATCTTTTTTGAAGCATTAAAAATCGTCTGCGCTACAATTGTTGAAACAAAATACCAAATAAAATTGTTTTATTGCTACATCGTTTGTTTATCGTCTGCAAATTGAAGCTTATATTTATTAACACAGAGATGTCGAATTTAAACGCCATTGCTATAGTTCGAAGAAAGTAAACAGATGGATGAATATCGTCCCGATTTTAAAGGCAAGACGGATGCCATGCCATCCGACACGAATGGGACGACAAACGACAGCATTCGGTCGGAGACGGCACAATCGTCCTGGAATCGGGAGATGGAAAAGCGCATAGCATATTTTAATGCATTTTGCGTGCTCCAGTGTCGGATGACGACAATCGCTTACGATTTATCGTTGCCGTGTCGGTAAGTGGAAAAGCGCCCTAAGGCCTGTGACTTACTGCTTAATACCCAAGCTCTGTCTTAAATTTAAGAGTCATGCTGTATCATTGCTGCAGCCTCTCGTCAGTATTCTATATTAGCTACCAGTTTTGTAGCACTCTTAACTTCTTAAACCCTCTGATGCAGATTTTTTTTCTGCATATTTTTTATACTTTGTTCATTATTCCACATTAATTTAGGTCAAAAAAAAGGGGGGGAAATATTATATTTAGCATTTTAATAATTATCTGGTTATGCAATACAGCCTAGGACAATGGTGTCCCTTTCTGTGTAAAAGGTAAAACATTCATGGGAGATTGGTGTTTCGTTCTGTGGGACACCGGTGTCCCATTTTTGCTTCAAAGGGATAAGAAAATATCTGCCTCCAGCTGGGTTACTTCCTATTCCTAACCGATGAGTCCATTCTAAGGACAAAACTTCAGTCTCTGGATCTTACGACGGAGTTGGTGGTTTGTTGCATAGAAACAAGTGTAAGAAATGTACTGATATAAACAGTATCTAAACAAAGTTCTGGAAAATTAATTTCTCTAATAAATAAAGATTTTATGAATAAGTGTAATATGAATACATACAAGTAATACTTTCAAAATGTTTAAGACTGTTCTAAAACAGCCCATTCGAAAATTCAATAAATGTTTTAAGAGCTTTATTATGAAAGCAATAAATTAAATATAACTATACATCATCTCAATGGCTAATCAAAAGTGGCAAGGGATACAAAGACTTGTATGATATCACATTTACGAAACATTTCATAGCATATTTCATACTCGAAATAGATCATAAGATTGATTTGCTATCCATAAAAAGTTGCATAAAACAAAATGATGTACCAACACTAACCTTCTCCATATATTATTTCTCTAAGCCGAATCCTATACCCGGTCGAAACTCGCTCATTTCTTTATCGAATTGCAAGAAAATTTATGATTTTGAAGCTTATCCCGCGGGCTATTGACGAAAATTAGACCCACCCTCTAAAAAGTGTCGGTTCGTTTTTTATTCGAACTTCAATTTTTGGGCACAAAATTGACTCTATCTAGGGAAATAATTGTCGTATCGTCTCCATTTTGATTTCATTCGAAAGATTAAAAAAAATGCGTTCTTTAGAACGTTTCTCCGCTAGCGCCGCGTAACGAGAATCTCGAAAATCCACGTTTAAGCGACTTATAAGCGATTGAAGTTTGAAAAAGTTAAATTTTTTGCCCAACTGTCAAAATCGTTACATTGTTGCTCAAATCAATTTTAAATGCGACATTTCAAGCCAAGGCTTAGCTCGGTAAACCTTAATTGTAACTTTTATTGTTTCAAAATACTATGGTAGTTTTGCGATACGTTAGTATTTAGTTTAGTAGTAGCCTTGGGTATTTGATTTTAATATAGGGTATCACTTTTGTAGTAGTTGTAAAAGTGAACGTGTCTTTGATCTCTTTGAAAAGTTGTCAGAACGACGGCAGTAGATGGCGATGTTGTGCAAATGAAGCCAATAAAAATTGTCGTATTAAATTTTAAGTTTAGAGGTTTTTTTTTTTTTTTTTTTTTTTTGCGGAATTCCGCACGGGTCACCTAGTTTTTTCATAATAGAGAGACAAAGTCTCCAAGACCCAGACCTATATAATATCTTTACTAATATTGTAAAGAGAGAGGGTAAATTTTTTAGGTATGTATGTTCCGGGTAATCTCCAGAACCACTGAACCGATTTGAAAAATTCTTGATGAATATGAAAGGTACATTCTCAGATTGAAACATTGGCTTGAGTTTGAAAAGATTTGATAAGTGATTCTTTTTTCATTCCAATTCAAGGCAATTTTTACATAAATCGCCGAATATTGGGGTTAAAATTACTTCTACATATTAATGTTATATATCGTTGGAAGCAGAAAATTTTTCTCCGTCCTATGCAATTTGTTCTGATTCTCTAACTTAAACACAGCGCAAGTTATTCACGTTTTAAACTTGCTTTTTACAAGGCTTCGCTCGATTTCAAGTAATACTTGATTCATTAAAACCATCAATAAAAAATAAACTAATTAGTATTCCACAGTTTTGATTTTTACGCCATTGGATAGAGCGATATTTTAAATCCCGGAATTGATTCGACTTACAGTCGAAGAACCAAGCTTTTATCTCTACTAGAAAAAATGTTACAAGCGTTTGAATTTTGAGTTTGAAAACCTCTTTTCTGATCAAATTATTGACGTTTTATTGCGTTGCTATGGCTACGTTTTTTAAATGTATTGTTAGTTCCCTCTTTCTTATTTTGTTTCTCAAAAGTATTTTATTTTATGCCGTTTCGAGGCCCACCTATGATGATTATAACAAGGCAAATAATTTCTTTTAGTTCGGAACAATTGCAAACATCTTAGTCTTTAATATTTAATTGTGACATAATGTAGCAATTTGATATTTGACAACAAACATGCCTTATAACTTTCAAAAAAATAGTGGGGATTATCTTGCTCACTTTAAGCATTATTTTAACATTTAATGCATCTACTAAGAAATTTCCGTGTAAAAGGAAGTAGTGTGGGGTCCAAAACAGATTTTTCGTTTTGGATGCCGGCAAAATATCGACACTTTGATAATCTAATCGGGATTTTTAGACACGTGTCACTTGGCAAAAATGTTCTTCTCAAGGTAGACCATGCAAAGCCGGGCAATGCATCTAGTATAATATAAACGAACAAGGGAATGTCGTTCCCGAAAGTTTTCAGAAATTTGCAGACAGTTTAATTGAAAAATAAACCTGCTGGTGTTGCAAAGTGGCATTCCACTAGCATGTAGCTTTACATTTTTGGACTTGGAAGGCACAGTTCCTGCAGAAAATTTTAAAGAAATATTTTTAAGTTAGCAGATAGTTTTACATTTTTTATCTAGGTTTACCAAGATTTTTTTATTATTCACGTATGTTTCTCCTAGGACTTCAAAAACCTACTCAATAAATAAAAACTCTGATGATGATGATTCGAGATTCTACTTACGGTAAAATTAAACCTGTAAAGATCGTTTCTCGCTACTCCAGAATCAGGGTTGCCACAGAGAAAATGTCACAAAAAAGTAGCAAAAGTCGCCTAAAAATACTAAAAAAGTTGCCTTGAAAATAAAAAAAAGTTGCAAAAAAGTAGTCATGAAAAAAAAAGTTGCTAAGAAGCTGAATAGAAACACGTGACAAGCTAAGCTGAGTATGAGTAATGCTTTAAAACAAGTTCAAAAAATAAACATATTTTGAACTGATGCATTAAATTAAAGATACAAATGAGGGAAAAAAAAAAAGAGTACAATCGAGGTTATTTACTTTACAAGACTACTACCATTCAAAAGAAAAAATAATATATTTGTATAAATACAGAAAATTTATTCCGAAAATCCATGGTTTTGGTTTTTTACAGAAAAATGATTCTATCAAAGTATTTTCCTTTTGTTCACTAAGCAATTTAATTTATTTTCTTCATCTTCATGCTCTCTTTCCCTATTCCTCAACTTTATACTGCCTTCTAACATACCCTGAGCTATTCTAACTTTCAGTGTCTTTGCTCCAATAGCTGATTTTAGCCTCTGGTTTGCCTTTTTAAAAAATACATCAGCTGATTTTTGAGTGTTCTTTCTCTCCCTCTATTTACTAGTTTGACTTTTTCTTCTAACTTTTTAACAGATCCCTTCAAACTTGACAGCATTTCTTTTTATATTTTTCTTTGTTTCAACTTTTCTTCATTTTACTTTTTTAATCTCAATTGCTCTTCCTTCTTTTTCGTCTGGTCTTCAAGGTAGAACTGGTATGATTTGCGTGCATCAAAAGCTAAATTTAAAAGTTCTTTATCAATTTGGAATTGTGCAGCTGTAGAATAGCTCTTCAGAGCATCTTATAATTAGTCTGCCATTCAATACACGTTCCGACATCAAATATTTATCTTCCGAAAGAACTCTCCTGGATATTGAAAACCCCCCTCTCTACTTCACTATTACCATGAGACTAAATGTGACTAATCGTGACTAAACATGAATGTTACTTTCTCTGATGAAAATTATTAAAATTTGGATGGCTTAGATGGATTATAATTCTATTAGCTTGACTAGAGAAGAGATCCGGTGAGCATATGCTGTGCCGCTTTTACCATTAAAATCTGGTTTATTTGAGACACTGTTTCCGAAGAGGCTCAAGCATAATTCTTTGTATTTTTAATGCATACCAATTCAGTTGTTCATCTACTTAGCTGTCATGTGCTGGTTTTAACCCAAGTAGAAGTTTAGTAGGATAAAGGGGCGAATCGTCAGTTCGAGCCGTTTTTACAATTCCTTCATCCTTAAGAAATATAATTTTTCTTTGCCTTTTTGATCAATACGCATGTCTGAATTTGCTCCCCACGAAGTAAAAAACAATGTACTATCATACAAGAGCCAATTTAAAAGACGAAAAATTAGCAAAGTGATTTCATTTCCAAATTTCAGCTTCCAAACTTTCTCTTCTTCTTTACACGAGAACTACAGAGAGTTTGGGCATTTGATTATTCATTCAGCAATCCCTGCACCTTATATTCGAAGCAAAAAGCCCCACCTTTCCTCCAACAATTACCATTCAAGAGATATTTGCATAAAATCTGACTTTTTTCTAAACTTTTGCAACAGCAAAAATATATGTCTTTTGTAATTTCCGATTTTCATTTCGGTTATATTTTTAAAAACTCCAGACACGTATTTGGGACAATATTGTCTACCTGCAGTAGAAATTAGAAAGCATTTTGCTGAATAGTTTTCTTTTTATTGATATATTTGCATTTTGTCTAAACTATTGCATCGCACTGTAGCTGCCCTGTGCCCAGTCGAGGTTGCTGTAAAGATCTGCACTGTATTGTATAAGGTTTCCGCTTCTGAAAAAGCTCAGATATCGGTAACGTACGAAGTATGCAAATCAGTTCCATACAAGATCGACTTTCGTTTTCGTATCACTTAAGCCAAGCCCAACTTGTTGATTGGATGCAGTGGATTGGTGCAGCCCATAACGTCTATTTAGGGAAGGTTTTATTCTTGAAATGGAAATGATTTAAAACCATGGGTGAAAGAAAATCTCCAGGTGTTTCAAAAGAAAACTAATGTCGGGGGAAAAAAAAGTCTCCAAAAAAGCAGATTCAATGAAAAAAAGTAGCTTTTTGGCCTGTTTTTGCATAAAAAAGTAGCTAAAGTCGCCTTATGTCCAAAAAAGTAGCATTTAAGTATCCTGTGGCAACCCTGTAGAATTCAGAAGAAAAAGGTTTCTGTTCCTCAGCTTTGTATCATTGAGCAATATAACATGAAAATGGGAAATGTTGATTTGTGCGAAAATTTAGCTTCAAATTATAGAATTAGAGTCCGAGAGAAAAAATGGTGGTCAATATTTTCAAATTATATCGATGTTGCACAAACAAATGCTCGGAAACTTTCAAGACTATCTGAAGAAGGAAATAGAAAGTCACTGTTCGATTTTAGACAAGAGGTGGCACTTAATTTTTTACACCCCCCCCCCCTTCTGTGTATTATTTGTTAATAATACACAGAAGAAAAAGTACAGCTACAGGACGGGCAAGTACATTCAGCTTACTAATGCCAGTATCTGTGGGTATTTTACAGCAAGGTTTACAAATAATAAAAGGCTACGGTGCAAGTATTGTCAATGTGTTGTTTCTGAAACCACTCGGGTACCCGAGCCCGAGTAGATAGATCTACTCTATTAAATGCGGAATAAGTGCGGCTTCTGTTTTTACGAGCACCCTTAAGGTGGAAGCTCGATTTAGCTCAGAGCACTCTGTTCTTTTGATCCAGACCAAGGGCCGAGCAAACAACTGGTCTTGTAACCACAAAAACCTGGGGTTTTGTGGGGTTTTCTGGGTATTTGTGGGTTTTTGTATGTTAAATTTTATTTCTTATGCGGGTATTGATATATAATGTATGCATTCATTCATATAAAAATATATTTATTAAGTTAAAGTTCTGAATCGCATTTAATCAATTTCAATGGATTAATAATTAATATTATTAACAATATCATCAACCGAATTGTAATATTTAATGTGTATATTTAAGAAGCTTTGGACGATGGTTTCAGCTATAGACTTTTATAACTTGTTTTTTACAAAATAGAAAAACAGTTGCAAATGGGCTTTCCTACAATTACAGCAATATTTGGGGTGTGAAAGTTTCAAAAACTTAAATTTATGCCATTAAAAAATTAAAATCATTTGCACTTGTTTATTAATAGAAATAATCATCTTTTCTCATTAAGTAGCCTGCTTCAATATCTAGTCCTGTCATTTGCATGTTTTTTTCAGGCATATCTCAATAATAGGTGTGTGTCTGAGATAAGGGAAGTGTCTCCCCCCCCCCCCCTGTTTTCAAAACCAAAACTGTTTAATTTCAGATGGGGGAGGGGGGGACTCTTAATCGAGTTTTTTTTTTGAAATAATCTCAAGAAAAAACTAGGTTAACATTTAAACTTAGCAAGAATTATAAATTTATTAATAAATGCTTGTCATAATATTTTAGTAATAATAAATTGCACGGGGACGTATTTTCTTTGCTTTTTTAAGTCCACGAAAGGGTTTAGTGCTTTAAGTCAGTGGTATGGTACCTCTATAATATAGCACTTGAAAATCATCATGTACTAAATGCAATATGGTTAGAAGAAATGAAAATAATAATAAGTTTTTTGCATCAAAAAGTAGTATCATAGCTAGAAAAATTTTCTGGATGATGACTTGAAAATTGAAGAAATAATAATTATTTTATAAAATAAATAATTACTCTAAGAAAAATTATCTCAAATAAACCTGATTTCTTACTTATTTTAAACGAAAAATTTAGAAGAGATATTATTATTGACTATATTTGTTGAAAACTTAGAAATTAACAAAAACCCACTTTTGACAAAAACCCAGGTGGGTTTTTGTTGGTGGGCCCGCCCAGAAAAACCCAGGCGGGTTTTTCTGCGCTGGGTCCACCTTTGCTAACCCTGTCTTGTACCCCCAAAAGCATTGTTTCACTTGGAGGACTTTGTGACTATGATCCTTATTTTGAGTCACCCAGCAACCATTAGTAACGACGGTGGATCTTTGATCGGCTAGGATCAAACATGACGCCTTACTGATCGGGCTGACCACGGCCCCATTGTCAAACAGTTTATCGTTGCAATGCTTGCGATATTGCTCTCCACACCGATTGCAACCTTGTACTCATGTAAGACCTTGGATAATGAAATTTTTGTTAACTTTAAAATTTATTAAGATTGATTTTTTTCAAAACAAATTTCACTTTCTTCTAAAGTTCTCTGCACGTTTCAAAACCACATCAAAACTCATAAATTTTACCTGTCTAAAACGCATTGAAACTGGGGGAATTATGTCAAATAAAACTACTTAGCATCCGTACCCCTTTTCTGCTGACGTTGCATCAACGCAGCACCCTATATTTCTAAATGTAAGAGAAATTTTGTTCTTTCTGCAGCATAATACTATTGTATGGGCTCAAATCAATAACATTTATGATTTGCATAAAAAACAAATAATGTTTTCGAGTTTCGGCGGTTAATGGGGTTAAGCAGACTTTCTGATGAAGAAAAACGTAAAAATCTGGAATCTTTTAAATATTATTCAGTATAGCTTTTTTCAGGTACCAGCAGAAAATGGCATTGAAAGTGGGATAAGGTATGAAACGAAAGACGTAAATTCAGTGTTCCACTGTATTTAGTATAATATTTAAAATTCTTATCACACACTTCATGCATTTTCAGCTCACGAAAAAAACCATCCTTTTGTACAAAATCAACTGCAAATGACTTTCGTTTAAGTTATATGCATTGTTAGGAGCAAATTCAAGAAACAGAAGAAAAATAAAACAAACCAAATCAAAGAAGAATGTTCAAAGAAGAATATTATATATATATAATAAATTAACTTTTTACCATGAATGGAAAGCTCTTCATTCAGATTTACGCAACATTAGTTCTTATCATCTTAGCCTGTCAAAACAATTTTAACAAATTTTTAATTACATCCTTAAAAATATAATTTTGAAAAAAAAAATATTATTAACAATAAAATTTTACACCAGTGAACCTTCAAGATAAGAGTTATCTAACAAATCTTAAAATTTAAAATATAATACAGATTGTAATAATTGTTAAAACAAATAATTTTCTTGTAATAACCTTAATAACAAGTTAATTTACTTTTAAGGAATGATATTGGCAGTTATAGTATTCCAGAAAATCATCAGAGAAAAAAAAATTATAATAAAATATTCAGTTTGAACAATTAATTTGCACGTATTGCACACCGCAGGGGTGATTGTGAGTTCATAAAAAAAATACCTGAAAGTTTTAAAGAAAAAGCAGGGGGGGGGGAGTGTTTTTTTTTAAAACCAAGGCCCCTATTACTTAAGCACACCTAATTTTATAATTATACATACATAATAATTAATTTCCTTTCATAAACTAACACATTTCATATATTCAAATAGTAGTTTTTAGTCAAAATATTGTACATGCATTTAATTAAATTGTAAATAAGTAATACAGTTACCTTTGAGCGGGTGATGAGCAATTATGTCCAAAAAATATTTTAAGGAGAAAGCAAAAGTCTAACAGAATTACTCTTTGTTGTGAGAAAGCATTTATATAGTAATAAAAGTTGCATTTGTGACACTTTGTTGCATTTCATTTATTTGTCTCCCAACTAAGGGTAATAAGCATCAAAATTTCAAAAGTGAGAAAAATTTGATTCTCATATTGGATGCAAATAAAATAATTTAGTAAGGTAAAAAAACAATTGGAATTTTCATCTTAATATTTTTATTTGATGAATATTATTAATAATTATCGGTATAATCATCGTAAATTCGAAAAAGAAAAAAATCTGAAGTGGGAAGATAACAGCATAATTAAAAATATTTTATTTCCGTTATTTGAGCATGAAAATACCAGAATCAATCACGAAAATACCGGAAACCCGGTAAAATACCGGAACACAATCGGCCCTGACTTCGAGAATGAAAGGGACACTTTTTAAATTGGATTAGCATTAAATTACCATAGAGTAAAAAAAGATGTGTCCCTTTCATTCTCGGTATATGATATGTATAAACACAGTAAATAAATGACCAGCTGGATGAAAGATGTAACTTAATTATCAGAAATGCAATTATTTTAGTGTCATGAGGCAGAATATAGTAATGAAACTTTTTGTGTTTGCATGCCCCAAAAACATCAATGGCCTATACTGGATTGTAAAAAGTTCGTTTAGTGATTTTTTGGCATACAAGAAGTATCCAACCTTGGGCCGAAGAAAAAAAACTGGCAAACCTAATCCCGCTCGAAGTAGTTTCCTTGGGTCTCCATGCACTACTCCCAGCGGTGCTATTATTATTGGAAGTACTCTTAGAAAGCTTATTTCGACGATTTAGCTCTATTGTTGCAGACATTATCCTTTCCTTTGAATTTTTTGTTGCTTTCAATGTGGTCTATAGTTTGGAACAGATAGAAGTAAGTCTCAGGAGACCCTACAGAAGAGTAAGGCGTCGTTTTTTTTTTTTTTTTTAAATTCCGAATCTAGAGCGATAAATGTGCTGGCAAATCATCACCGAAAGTCGTCTGCATCTCGAGAATAATTTCCACTTGGTTGTTGCCCTGTTTCTTGCAAAATTTCATGCAGTAGCGCCGTGCTCCAGTTGTTTCGTCATTTTCCTCGAAAAGAAAAATCGACAGCACTTTATACTACCTCAGTCAAACTCTGCTTCCCAGTGAAAAATCCTATCGATAGACAAGAAAAAGAATTACCTATGCACATACATCCATCAGGTCAAACACTTTTCTAACAAACCTCACAAAGCACCTTGGTAAAAAGCTGCCCCCCTCAAGGGCTTGTAAAGGTGGCTGTCACTCTCCTATTAATTGAATAGTAAAAAAAAAAACAGAAAAAAATTTCTGTCCGGCAAATCAATGAGTATAAGACAAGGTGTCAGACCTTCTTGTTTCTCAATATAGCAACTCAAAGCCCATGTTGGCAATCATGCAGTAGATACTACTGCATAGTTGTCAACTGCTTCTCATTTTGCAAAGTTTATATGGAAAAACAAACTTTAACTTTGCAAATAAGCTATTTTGCTCTTTCATACAAAATTCATTGATGAAGTCTTGTCTGGCAATCAAGCAATTGTTTATCTAGATCTTCAGGAAAATGCTGGCCATCAAACTTATTTCATTAAAAACTTGTAGAGAGCCACCTCCTGTTCTTCCTTAACACTAGAATGGTATAGAGGCCCTAAAGACCTCTCGCGTAGTTTGTTGCACACTAATTCGAAAAGTAACCAACTGAACTAAATGGAGCTTTCTGAATAACCCTATTTGAATGCTTATTTAATGATTTTGTTATTAGCCTCATAAAAACGTTAATAGTGAACCCTGTACCTAGAAAGATGGGAGGAGCCAGTGCCCCCTCAAGTATTTTAGGACAAAAAGAGAGAAAAGTTTTGGCTTTCGCCTACTTACTGTAGCATGAAAAAAATGTTATATACTTTAGTTTCACCTTCAGCCTCTAATTTTTGCAGTTGGACAGAATTCCAAATGCAAAATACAGGTGAACCTGCTTATTGGAATAATAGTGAAAAGAATATCTCATTTACTATAATACATTTTCAATGAACATGACCATTGTAATAGCTAAAATTTCTTCAGGACACAAAATGTTAGTTCATTTTTTTAACAACTGTATGTATATTGCACTCAAGTTTTTTTTTTTTTTTTAAATTCACAACATAACAGGTTAAAGAGAAATATGTTGAGATCAGAAATTATGAATAAACTAGCTGCCAGGGCAACTAGATTAGCTTCCAGCGACATGTTGATGCATAATGTCCCTCCGCTACCCAACTTTTACCTCATTCTGATAATATTTGAAAAATTCAATTTTCATAAGATTTCAAGACATACTACATACGTGGCCCGCTAATGCATCAAACATCTTGCTACGTGGCACGGCGTTGCATGGGCGTTTCGCGCTTTCAAAGTAGTAAAGAAAGTTTCAACAAACTACTCGCCGCTAAGGCGGTTCGCTAACAGGCACTTCACGCCTTTACTTTTTTCCTACATTAAAAATTCATTCTAATTATTGAGATGCTTCACGCCTTCAAAATGGTGAGATAAGTTTCAGCAAGTCCAGCTAGCTCAAGGGAAAGAAGCAGACATAGATACTCAGTTTTTAATATAAGGCGATGGCTTTTCAACTAATTTATACTTTAAAAAATTACAAGTAGCTAGCGATAAAAGTACTACGTACGTGGCCCGCTAATGAGTTTCATGTTTGATTTAGTTAAGCCTTCATTCAAAATTCTCATTGTCATTATTATTACTGTTTCATAGCAACCACATTTTGTAACAATGGATTTCATATTTAGTCATTTAGGCCTAATTGCTTTAAATTTGACTGCTTATTAATTGATATCATCATTAATTAAAATCGTATAATTATATAAATTAAAACTAATGAAGCCTGAACAATTACCTATCTATCGATACCTGGTTCGACTTTCAGTTCATTGGCATTCAGGAGAAAGAAGCGTGACATAGATAGAAAGATAGTCAGAAAGATACTCAGTTTTTAATATAAGTAGATACCTGTTTTTTTTTTAGGAAACACACTTCAAATAAAGCCTAAGAGATTCTACTAAACATTAAATACATACCCTTATTTCTGCAAATTTTCTTCTAGGCCTAAATTATTACCATTTAACAATACTCCTATATTGACCTACAAAGTTTCAACTAAAGACGAGAGAGGATTGCACAATGCACAGTAGCGGTTTTACTTCCAGCTTGCTTACGAAGGAATGACAATGAGGGAAATAAACTTATATTAATTGATACCTCCGTTAATTAAAATTGTACAACTACGATTTTGGCCGTTTTGTTCAGAAAAGAAACTGTGGAATCGAATGGTACCGAGATTAAGTCTCCCAGTTGTTTTTGAGGAGTACAAGCTTCAGATAAACGGACAGATGCAACAGTAGATGGTACAAAAATTTTCTTATTTTTCATTAGATAGGCAATACCTTTCAACTGCATACTTTATAACAAACTGGTTACTAGGGATATAAAAAATGGTAAAAACTTCTCTTCTTTTTTTCATTAAATAGCAAGATATTATAAGTTCAGAAATAAAAATACCATTTTACAGAAAGGTGGTTTTGCAGTTTCATTATTATTTACAGCAAGTGTTCTACTTTCAGGCTCAACTCCCCTCTTTGAAAACTTATTTATTCTCCACCCTTCTTTTCTGCATATGATCAATACACAAGTACTACAATATGAGAAAATCAGTTTGAAACTGATAATAATTGAATGAAAATACAAATTTTTGTACCCAAAATTTAATATTACTACATATAGCAACTTGTGGACATATAATTATTGGAGCACATAAAATTAAAAAACTAAACTGAATTTTATGTAATTTAGGATCTAAGTAAGGGTGGAATTTGTCCAATTACTTTCATAACATCAAAGGGAGGGCTTCCAATATTTATTCTTTGCAAGTTAATGTTTGAATATTTGATGATATATGTGACAGGAAAAGCACAACTGCAAATTTTTTTTCAATGTTCATACTTTCTAGTTATTTTGATTTTATAAATACTACTCCTGAAAATGCAGAGTTTAGAAATATATAAAGATGAAAACTGCTCTAAGAATTTCAAGGAGGGGGGAGCAATAACACTAAATATTTACATGTGATCACAAAATTTGGCAACATATAGTAAGTTTTACTTTTTAATTTAACTTTCAAAAACATTCACACCTCTCTTAAAATTGGCCTCCCTAGAGGGGAGTGAACCCAAGGTTGAGAATGCCTGATTTATAGCAGTGTTAAATTTAAAGATTAAGGGTGGCAACAATTACATGTCTATAAAACCTTTGAACTATATGGTAATGCAACTACTGAACTTGCACACGAAATTTGAAAGTATATGAAAGCTTAACATCTGGTATCTATCTACCAGTTGTTTGGAAAATAAAATTGAAGAGTTAGATTTTACGGCAAGAGGAGTTTCTTTTGCTCGTACTTTTTTCTGTAGAACCAGGAATTAAGAATTGGTATGTCTGAAAATAAACTCTAAATTTCAAAAAAACATTCAACAAAAATTATATCTAAAACAGCAGACTTCAGCAAAACTTTGGTTGCTTTAACAAGCTGAGTATTGTACGGAAAGTTAATTCATACCATAGAAAATATTTTAATGCTTACTGGTTGTTTTCTGGAAAAAAACTGGATCCCTCACACACCTGGTCCATTTCTTCGACTTCTTCCCCTGTGACAGATGTTAAAACCGACTATCAAACCACATGAATTTGAATGACTTCAATTCCTATTAGTTTCAATTACCATAGCACAGAAATTATTATAGCTTAAACGTTAAAAAGGGTGCAATTGCAAACTAAGCAGAGAAATTCTAGCATGCATGGAAAGATTAGCAAGAGGACAAAGAATTGCAACATAATGAGGGATAAACCAACATAACAAGATGGATCAACAACAGAATGGAATCAGGGCTATTGTTTCAAGGAGGGTTTTACTAACAAATTTCCTGTGAAAATTTTATGACAGATAAAATTTGATTTCGTGTTCTATATTCTATTGTTTTTTGTTGCAGTGGATACTTAAGGGGCATTAACATGAAAAATAAAATAATAACATATCTTTAAAATGAAGGGGAAAATTCTGATGCGTACAAAACATCTTCGCAACAGTTAAAAAGGTGTTATTGTTGTGTATGAAATTACGTTTGCAAAAACTAATAAAAGATAAATACTGCAGATAAATCCATTAATTTGTACTATCATTCAACAATGATAATTTCATTTTTCAAATGAAATTGAAAAATAATAAGAAAATTAAAAATAAAGTAGCAATAACATTATTTTTCAGTAAAAATGTTAAAATTTTCGGAGGGGGTTTGAGCCCTAAAAATCCACCCCTTAAATACAGCACTGAATGAAATGTGGATAGTTAAAAAAAATTTTTTTTATAAATTTTAAGAATAATAATGAGGGACAAATACTCTTACTGTTTTAAATGTATACACTAATACTATACCACAAATGTACTTTGAAAGGATTCTTGAACACCTCATTTGCAAATTTTACAAACTTTTCAAAAAAGAAAAAAAAAACTATGTACTTTAATATTTATACTGCAAGTATATATTTTTAAAAAGTTTTTGAAATAAAATATTTCAGGTGGAGACATTCAATATAAATTATAGCTATTGTTAACTTAGATTGGTACTTACTTTATTGAAAACCAAACTCTGTTATTCCAGAAACATAGATTTGGGGCTTTTTAAAAAATCTTACTTCAAGAAAGAGCAAGACTACATACTTTAAAATTTCCATACTTACCATCAAATATAAGACAAAATTTCTAACATCTTAATGACTTAAATTTGCATGCAACAAGATGGAGTTTAAGAATGGAAAAAAATAAATTCGGATGTCCAAAAACAATAGTCTAAGAGCTAACAACGTTTTCGAGTCATTATTTTAAGACAACTGGCTCTTTAATGTATCTTTCGCTGCGCTCTGAGCAGCATGAGCAGTGTCTGGCGGCCGGGAGTGGTTTGCGTTTTTTACTGCGCATGACATTTTTACTGGTAAAAATAGTAATTTTTAAACTATTTTGGGGAAATCAGAAACTTAAACGTGTTGTAAGTATGTCGTGTAATATATCGACGGAAAGCTCTATTTCTTGCAGTCACACTGTTTTTTAAATTTTTATTCACTGTAATTGAAACATAAGTTGGTTTTTAAACTTTTTTTTTTTTAACAGCTCTGTATTTTGTACAATTTTTGAAGTAGATATCTAAAACTTGGCAGAATTACTTATGTTGTCATATCGCACCCTTGCTACAAAAGTGCCACAACTCAAAAACTGTAATTTTTGAGTTATGACCGTCATTAGACGTAGTTTACACGTCTCTACCAATCTTCAAAAGAGCCAGAAGTTGCATTGAAAAATCAGCCGCCAAAGGGCAGCTATGGGGTTTTGTCGTTATCAAGATGCATAGGACCCCTTCCACTGAAATGCCACATCTTGAGTCGTCGTCCAGCCGTCGTAGAGTAACGTGCGTAACTAACGATCATAGTTTGAGATGTATCGGTCTTCATATTGACAAATTCAAAAATACTAACCAGGAAAGTACCCGATCATGGAATAATGAATTTTTTTCTGATGAGTACCAATTGAAAGAGCATTGTAAAACATGTTTCTGGACGCATGCGTTTTTGCCCTCGCGCCCTCGTTATCGAAATATAAGGTCCTAAAGTTAGCTAATTTTTTTTGAAAAATCGCCAATTTTAGCGATTATAATGAAATCGGGAAGTTGCCGCGCGAATTCGCTTTTTGCGTGTAACGAGAAACTTCATTCCCATTTTTGGTCATCTGCAAAGCAGAGGTGGCGCTAGGAAATGCCCGACGGGGGGCAAGCTTGTCCGACAGGGGGGCACAGGTATAATTTAAAAATTTAGTTACGAAAACCAAGTTTCTTATAATATGCAGTTAATTTTAAGGGAAGGGGTGGGGTTCGGGACTCTTCATCGTAAAATTTTTGAAATTGAAGTAGAAAATAGCTATTATAAGCATATTTGATAGCGTTCGAAAAAAAGTTTGGTTTCGGTGACCTTCCTGCGAAAGATTCGAAATTGAGATTTAAAAATAGCATTTTAAACGAGTTTTAATGAGGTAGGAGCACTCCCCTGAAAATTTTTCGAGGCAAAGGCCCTGAGAGAAACACGTGTCTAGCTCAGATTCTCAGAAAGTGACAATGACTTCTCACGCTGCTGGCGATTTGCGGGGGACCTCTGGTTAGAAAAAGAAAGGGGAAAAACAAAAGTAACTTTCTCCAGCAGAACTTGCGTTCATCCAAAAGAGATACGACGCGACGGCAGCAACTATGAAGGTTCTCGTGTTCGAAATTAGTCTGGAATTGCATATTTTGTGGAATAATGAAAATATTTTAAGAAAATATAAAGTTTTTTCAGTTGAATGATTTTATTAAAATAATTTTACTGATCTGTCGGAATCAGAAAGATTTCGGCACTTAGATTTCTGTCGGAAAATTTGATCGTCGGAAAAATTTTCCCGACGGGGTTAGAAATTTTCCCTGATGGGGGGGGGGGGGGCAAGACGTTTCCGACAGGAGGGCAATTGCCCCCCCCCCTGCCCCATAGCTAGCGCCGCCCCTGCTGCAAAGCTTGTGAAAGACGGCTTCACAATAATCTTACTTTTGCATGTATTTGTTAAGCAAAAAGCTACTATAAAGCCTATGACGGTAAAAGCAGAGAGCTTTTTAAAAATGAAAAAGAAGTTTAAACAACATCAAAATGAAATTTTATTTTATTATTTGCGATAAAAGCACGTCCCTTGCGATGAGGTGACAACGGAGCCTCCTGTTTTTTTTTTTTTTTTTTTTTTTTTTTTTTTTTTTTTAAGTGTACGTGCTATTCTGCAGTATGGGAGCGCAGTGATATTTGGTTTTTAATTGTAAAAAATGCAAATATAGAAATATTTTCTCGAGGGAGGGGAGGTTTTTTTTTTTTTTGAACTGCTCAAAATTTACTGAAAATTTGTTCAAATAAAAAAATCAAGCAGGAATGAGGTGTTCTCTGTGATATTTCGAAAAAAAAATGTACTTATTTCCTCAAAGGTTATGAGAGAGGATAGGGAAAAAAACCGAAAATTTGAAATTGAAAGAAATATTATTCAAATCAAAAAGTCGCATTTGGGAGTGTGCTGTCCTCGCTGAGATGTTTCGATCAAAAAAAAAAAAAATCGAATCAGACTATGCACTCAAAAGATTTTGCGGGAGGAGGGGGGCAGAACTGACCAAATAGATAGACTGACAAGTACACACTTTCCACAGCTCAAAACCAAACTTTCCTATTTTAAATTTCTCTGTGTGTATTTAGTTATTTTTATTAAGTTGTGATTTTTCGACTCAATTGTTTTGAACGTTTTTTTTCAATGCATCACTCCTTATTTCATGATTTTTTCACCAATTTTCTACTTTTACAGAAAAGTAAGCTAAAACTTGATTTAAAATTTTGTTAGTCTTATCTTACCCATTGAACATAAAGCAGAACTAGTAAACGATATTCCGGTGTTTTTAAACAGTACGAAAACAACATGCAATATGTTTTACATTTACGTTACAGAGACTTTTCGCTACAGTGACCAATTTTGTTTGAACAGCAGGGTTTTTTTACACTGAACATTGACTCTATTAGTATTTTTTAAGAATGAAAATAACTATTTCCCTCAACCTTTGATGTAATTTTCGACATGGAGATAATTTTGCAGCTATTGACATTTACTATTCGTTTTCGCTTAAAATTTTTATTTATTTTACCTCGATTTCAAAAAAAAAAAAAAAATAGATTTTGCTAACAATGGGTAGATAGTGAAACTTCTTGTATAGATTTATTTTTTGTTTGAAATAAGAACTGATATCATAATCCATGGCAATTTAATTTCTACATTAAAGACTGTTTCATTTTTTGTACATGAGCTCATATTAGCTGCTCTTCATACTTACATTAATTATCCTGAATTATTAAGAAACACATACAATATATTTTAACTAATAGCAATTAACACATTAGGGGCTGTTATTCACTGCTTTATACATATAATTTAGTTCAGTAAAAAAACTTAAAATAACTGAAATTCTAAAATGTATTGTTATCGTGCGTAAAAAGATAAAACTTCGACTTCGTTGTTAAGTTTTCGCTCTTCTGGATAAAGCTCTCTGCTTTCCATATCATAGTGTTAATAATCATTCTTTATTTTAGCGCACACAAGTAAAGCGTTAACGTAAAACATCTTTTACTTTCTTTGCAAATGACCAAACATGGAAATGATGCAATGCCTAGCAAGTGGCAAACGGGGAAATCGGGAGGTAGCTTCAATTTCTTGCCAAGTCTTGAAATTTGGCGACTTTTCAGCCGACTTTAGGACCCCTTATCTCGAAAACGAGGGGACGAGGGCACTTGATCTTTGGGTCAAAAACATGTTGCATTATGCTCTTTTGAATGATACCATTTTAAACGTTTTTCATTATTACTTAAGTCGAGTACTTTCCTGGTAAGATGTGCCTAGTCAGCCCGGGGAACAGTTTTTTTTGCAATTCCTGGAAAACGTAGTTTTTTGAGTTGTGGCGCTTTTGTAGCAAGGGTGCGATATGCATCCTTCACACCAATTTTTGTTAAAATCGGAAATGGTGAGGTCAAAAACTTTTTTTTCATGATTAATTTGACGCAAAACTGCCCAAAAATGACTTAACCCCTTCCTTCTCGCTCCCGTGAAAATGACGGGCTGAAGTTTCGTCCTCTATTTCTCGCGCCCGTGATATTTCCGGGCTGAAGTGTTCAAAAATAATGCGCGAAAAATAATAAAACAATCTATTTCTTATGCCCGGAATCATGTTTTATTTCTCAATATGTACACCAGATGGCTGCACTAGTCTATTTGCAACGTTTTTAGAGATAGTTAATGTTTTTAGAGATAGTAACTCAGTACTATTGTTCTGATTGTGATGTTGGCCTTTGCATCGCATGCTTTGAAATTTATCACACAAGAAAAAAATTACTAGTATTTATTTAAATTATGCGTAAATGCAATAAAATTCTCTTTGAATGTTTCAATCACATATTTTTTATTTTCTCTCTTTGTTGGAAAACAAACATTCAGTCACAATAACCCTGAATGTTGGCTTTCCCGTTTATTTATTTTTTAATTTCAAGCTAAAAATTAACTTAAAAATTAAAAATGAATGCAAATATTGTATATACACTCAGTTTTATATAATTTTCTTGAATAAAAAAAATAGGCACTTTTATGACCATTTTCTTCAAAATTATGCAAGCGTTAAGGGGTTAAAAAGCATTGTTTTTCCCAGTACAAGTGCAATGCGCAGTAAAAAATGCAACCACTCTCAGCTGTCAGATTCCCGGCATGCTGCTCAGAAGCGCATAGGGAAAGACTTATTAAAGAGCCAGACGTCTTAAAATGGTTGTTTTTTCGACGTTGCTAGCTCTTGAACTGCAAGGAAGCATACCTTCGGGGCTTCTTGGAACACCAGGAGGAGTTCTGGGTCCTCTCCTATACGGTGACGGCGATCTAAAACGTGCCCAGTTAGGTACGAAGTTTGAGCAAGACTCATCCATGGAGGGATATCTGTCAGCTGCCGGTGGAGATTTGGGAGTCAAAATGCCGTCCTCAAACTCCGGGGATGCAGGATAGATCAGAGGAATGTTCACTTCCATGTTGTCATCAAGAAACGAATTCCTGTCACCGAGTAAAAAGTTCCTATCAGTTTCTAAAGTCGCCTCCATACTCAAATCTGATATTTCCACACCAGAATCGGTGCTCCTTTCTTTTTTATTTTTCTCCAAAACTTCTTCTCTTTCCACATTGGAATGTAAAGCTCTACTTGCGGCAAAAGGCAAATCAGTCCTTTTCTGATCAGCATCATTATTCTCTTTATTTTCCTCAGAACTAAAGTTCTGAATTTCTGTAAGTTCTTCCTTAAATGAGCATTCCTGAATCTCATGAATACTTTTCTCAGAATTATCTTTTCCCTGAGCTAATGAAGGATCAGTTCCTTCAAGTTCTGGTTTGATTTCTTTATCCAAGCTAAGTTCTACCTTTATTGTCTTGTCTGAGCATTGATCTACCTCTATTGTCTCGTCTGAGCATTGATCTGCGTCCATTGTCTCATCTGAGCATTGATCTGCATTCATTGTCTCGTCTGAGCATTGATCTGCGTCCATTGTCTCGTCTGAGTATTGATCTGCGTCCATTGATGTGTCTGAGCATTGATATGCATCCATTGTCTCGTCTGAGCATTGATCTGCATCCATTGTTTTGTCTGAACATTGATCCACCTTAATTGTCTCACTTGAACAAGGTTCTTCTGCTAGATGCTCAGCTTCTGTTTCATCTGAGCATAGTTTTTCTGCAATATGCTCAGCTTCTGTTTCATCTAAGCATAGTTCTTCTGCTGTATGCTCAGTTTCTGTTTCATCTGAGCATGGTTCTTCTGCTATATGCTCAGTTTCTGTTTCATCTGAGCATAGCTGTTCTGCTATATGCTCAGCTTCTGTTTCATCTGAGCAAGGTTCTTCAGTTATATGCTCAGCTTCTGTTTCATCTGAGCATAGTTTTTCTGCAATATGCTCAGCTTCTGTTTCATCTAAGCATAGTTCTTCTGCTGTATGCTCAGCTTCTGTTTCATCCGAACATGGTTCTTCTGCTATATGCTCAGCTTCCGTTTCATCTGAGTAAGGTTCTTCAGTTATATGCTCAGCTTCTGTCTCATCTGAGCATAGTTTTTCTGCAATATGCTCAGCTTCTGTTTCATCTAAGCATAGTTCTTCTCCTGTATGCTCAGATTCTGTTTCATCCGAACATGGTTCTTCTGCTATATGCTCAGTTTCTGTTTCATCTGAGAATAGTTCTTCTGCTATATGCTCAGCTTCCGTTTCATCTAAGCAAGGTTCTTCAGTTATATGCTCAGCTTCTGCTCCATCTGAGCATAGTTCTTCTGCTATATGCTCAGCTTCTGTACTTGCTATTTCAGAAACCAAGTTCATTTCTTCATTGGTCTCTGGAGAAGGAACTGAGTTGTTAGTTGGCACATTAAGCATTTTTTCACATTGGGTGAAAACATTTTCAGTGGCAGAAAAACTCGCCATTGCTTCATTACTTTTTGATTTTTCTTCTTGAGGAACAATAGCATCACATTTGTTAATGTCTACAAGTCTTACATATGGTTGAATTTTAGGACTTTTTTTAATTTGGTGAATTTCAGAAGGCCCGAAACATTTTTTTACATCAATGGAATTAAGTTCATTGTCAGAATTAATTTGTGTTCTTAACTTTGTTTCCCCAGACGTTAAGAAAGATTCTACAATGTCCACTAGACTTAAACCTGACCCTTCTACAACAGAGTTGGTCATCCTTTCATTTATATTAAGAAAATCCCCTTTTTTCAGATTGGAATCTACATCTGTTTTTTCTAACGAGGAAATATGATTTATTATATGATTATCACCAATCTTTCTTCTCTTTTTCTGAGACTTATCTCTTTCCTTGTCTGAAGAAAGATCATGTTTTGATTTCATTGTCTTGGCTGAGCTACGTTCTGTCTCCTCTGAACATAGTTCTTCTGTTACAAGCACAGGACATGTGCTTGTTGCTTCGGCAACCAAATTTATTTCTCCACTAGTCTCAAAAGCAGAGACAGAGTTGTTTGTAGGAACACATAGTACATTTTCACCCTCTGCAGAATTATTCTCCATCATAGAAGAATTATTCACTGTTTTGAATTTTTCTTGAGGAACAATAGGATGACTAATGATTTTGCAAATATCAACTAATTTCACATAAGGCTGCAATTTAGGATTTTTTTTAGCTCGAGAAATCTCTCTAGGCCCAAATCTTTTTCTTACACTCATGGCAATCCTTCTCGGTTTTGAGTTTCTCTTTTTAGAAACTAACCATCTTGAACATTCTCTACCCCTTCCTTTTTCATTGACTTCAGAAGCAATAGATAATGAGCTCTTACTTTCCCCAGGATTGGAGTCAACAAAATAAGTAACCCAGTCGCTCCCCCTCCATCCAGCACTGTCATGCTTTTCTGTCAAATCAAGAGAATTAGGACGGTCCATGAGATTGGAGTAAATTTCAGGATATCTCTTTAAGATATTAGGAGAATAATATTTTGTGAATGGTTCGGATTCGTACATATCAAAGTCACTTACTCTCCTTTGGACATAATCAAACCATTCGTTTTCTATTTTACGTGACATATTGGAGCTACAGGATTTATCGCTCTTTTTTGGCGGGAACATTTTTAAATGGTTTCTTACACCAACCAAAACTGTCTTCTTGATTCTAATGATTTGTTTGTGGAACTTTTTCTCCAAAAACTTTATGTAAGTGGGGGGATATATATTGGACTTTTTTTGTGAATTTCTGGAGTTTTGGTGATGTGATTGTGAGGAAGATGCAATAGGTGTGTCTGAAGAAAAGGCAAAGGTGCTTTCATGATTAGAGGAAGCAGTGCCTGTGGAAAAGAAATGAAGCTGTAAATTTTGCTGATTAGCAATGTGAGCAGAGAAAGACTTATAGAGCAAGAGCCCATGAGCGTCAGACTTACGGCATTTTATAATGGCCCAAAGTTTTTCTGCGTAAGTGCGCCACATCAAGTAAGAACGTTTCGCTATGAGTTGAGCTCAGTCGCGTGGGCTTTGGCAGGAAAAATGTAGCAAAGAAGCATTAAAAACTAAACATCATAGAAGTCGTTCCATGTCAAGTGACCTCGTCCTCTTCACCCTATCATTTCAAATTAAATTTTATTTTCAATATTCATTATCAGTTTTATACTGGTGCAGACATGCCTTTGAAAATTACTTATACGGATTTTCAGCTGCCACCCAAATTTGCAGGAGCTAGGATCAATAAAAAAAGGGCTCCAAAATGACAGATTTAGCTTTGAGAAATGAATTATCATGTTCAGGCTAAACCACCCTTAGTGGCCACTTTGGAGCCCCCTCCCCCCTTTTTTTAAAAAGGTATCTTAGATGCTTATGATTTGTGTCTTGTAAGCTGAAATTTGCATAGTTTAGTTTCAAAAGCATGTCTGCACGTCTCTAAAATTTCCTTCAATTCGATGATGGTTGTGTGGTCACTGGACATGGAATGACTCTATGATGATTTTTCTTTTGGGGCAGTTTGACGCAGCTTTGTTACATTTTTCCAGTCAAAGCCGATGCAACTCAGCTTCACTAATAGCATATCAATTTTGCCCTGGTGCGCTTACGCAAAAAAATTTTGTGTCAATAGGCAAGTCTGGCACTTATGGGCTCTTGGGACAATTAGGGGGTAACAAACTAAAGACAAGCTACACTGAACATGACGACTACTACTAGGCTGTCATTATGAAGGTTGTTTCTAACCACAATCATGTGACCTTTGGTGAGATAAATATCTGAGTGATTTTTCAACAATAGTGCTTTTCATCTATTTATCAAAGGTAATTACAGTATAATCACAAACAGTCGGAGTACTGCAATATTCGGAGTTCACCAGGTTTTCAATATCCCTCATGTAGTCTTTAAGGACAGGTTCGAAAAAACGAGGTTGGACTACTACATTTAGTTTAATATACATTTAATATATATCTATATTTAACTTATAACTGAGAAGTTGATATATTACCTTGTTAATATTAATAATTGGTTTAATTTGGTCGAAATAATATTTACCAATGTTATTCTTATCGTTCGGCTAAGAAAAATCTCATTGATTACAAATAATTTTAGAGAAAAGAAAAGTAAATGAAGCAAACCTTTATAGTCATTGCATTTTTGTAAAGAATTTAATGCAGCTATTCAAAAAAAAAAACATTAACTTACCTCTCTAATTGGAATTAAAAATAATGTAGTAAAAAAACTTTTAATGAATCAGTTAAATGAAGAATTTAATACAGCTATTCAAAAACTTTAAAAAATTACCTTACCTCTCTCTCATTAGAATTTAAAATAATTTAGTAAAAAAAACTTCACAATTACTATGGCTTCATTGGCAATCAATAATTGGCAGGTAAGTAAATCTATGTTACATAAACATACACTAATAACAAAGACACATCATTTTATCTAGCCTTTCATTTAAGTATGTCTATGCTTGACTAAATTTACTTGGTTACTTTAAAATACGCGTATCAAGTTTAGAAATTTTGCATTGTCTCCATGGAAACCTCACAAAAGAACACAGTTCCCCTCTTTTTTTTATGCACTGCTGTTGAGGCATTTCATCTCTTTTATGTTTATCGAATCAGGACTATCCTCATGGCTCAATTATTTCTCAACGTTTTCTAACAAATCTAGTGACACATAAATAAAGGCAAAATTTCAGAGAGAAAGATGTGTTTTACAAACGTTGATTTTTCAATAGAATAATAGCTTACGCACAGAGCAATTTTAAAAGTTTGCATTTAACCATTGTTGCAAAAGCTAAGTGGGGGGAAAAGGCCATAACTATGACAACCATCAGGGGAAAAGTGCGGAGAGTGGGAAATTAATTTTACTTTGAGCCGCCAACTCTCGTTACACCAGGTATAACTATTCCAGTACATTTTTTTAGTTTTTGAAAATCCCTGAATCATCCAACGTGCCAGTAAAATTTGAAATTTTGCAGTAAGTTGATCAGTGATCAACCTTATTTATTTCCGGCATGCCAGTTGAGGGGGCGGGGTAATACGGTAATTTGACAGTGAAGACAATAAAAGCAACAAATGCGAAACCTTAACCATTTCTTGAACACACCCTCCTTTTCATACTGACAGCAGGCCCGTCATTTGGGGGGGGGGGCAGGAGGGTCAATTGCCCCCCCCCCCCCGACTTTGAGACATCAATGTATTTACATATAAGTGGGCATGGTTTTTGATGTTTTCTGGTGAAATTGTATTGTGTTTTTACCCTTTGCCCCCCCCCCCCGGAAAAACTTGAAATGACGTCCCTGACTGACAGACAGTTTCAAACTAGCATGCAACAGAAGGTGCAGCTTGTGCTACTAGATAGAATGAAACAAGTGCATCATCGTATTCAGTACGAGGGAAAGAAAAGTTTGTCATTATTCTACACTACAACTGGAAGGTTATTAAATACAAAAATTTAGGCAAGGGTTAAAGTTAACTTCAGAAGTTGAAAAGGCTTTGAACAGTAGAAACAATTAACAGGTTTCTATATACACTTTTTCCCTTTTCACTCCAGTGTGAAACATACCTACCACACCTCATGCTTTAACCGGTTGGATGAAGCCCTGAAGAGAGCTTCTGTAATTTCACTAACAAATTCAAGTATGAACACATATGGCAACAGTAAGAATGACAGTACTGACTACAAGAATTTTATTTGCTTGCTCTGAAAAAACAGCCTCATTATTCTATCAGTAGGTTAATTCAAAAAAAAAAAAAAAAAGAGCAGTTAGCATTGAAATATCATTCTTTCAATCCAATGAACTGCTCTCAATTGTTTTAAAAATGCATGAATATCAAAATAAAAATAATAATTTTGGAAAAAAATAGAACCGACTTCAGTTGGAAATTGCTCTAAAAAGTAAAAAATAATTGTTTTCTTTAAACACCATCGAAACTACTTTTAAACATAAGTTTTGAAGTCGGCGCAAAAACAATGTATAGAATCATACGCAACTATAATTCAACTATATACATTTTAATGGATCCAGGTTCTTTAAAAGCATTCGCATACATTTCATTCATTACCACACATTCGTGTAATGGTACAAATATTCTGCTTTTAATTTTCAATGGTTTCTCTGAAAAATGTTGGCAAAATATGGTTAAATATCATTTGACCTATCGTTTTTGCGCCGACTTCAAAACTTATGTTTAAAAGTAGTTTCGATGGTGTTCAAAGAAAAAAAATTATTTTTTACTTTTTAGAGCAATTTCCAACTGAAGTCGGTTCTATTTTTTTCCAAAATTATTTTATTTTATTCTTTTTAGTGTAAGTGTACTTATGAAATAAGGTAATGTTTCCATTACGGAACTTCACCTAATTTTCTTAAGTAAATGCTCCATAAAATAAACTGAAAAAAAAGGAAGAAACTATCAACGCGTCTAAAATTATAAACGATTGACACTAAAAAATAATCTTTGTTATTCTCTGGTATTTATTTGTGTACTAGCTTAATCAAAGCCATTTAAATATCAACGGTTTGTCAACTAATTTATATTTCAAAGCAATTCTAGTTTCTCGTTGTTCATAAGATTTTAACACATACTACGTACGTTACCGCTAATGAGTTTCATGTTAGATTTAGTTAAGCCTTGGTTCAAATTTTTCATCATGATTAATTGCTGTTGCGAGGCAAAAAATTTTTGCAACAATGGATTGAAAATTTAATCATTTAATGGGAAATGACATGAAATTTACTGTTTTCCGTAATAACTTTTTTCTAGTGAACAAATATCGTCATATGAGTACATGTGTACCTAAGTTACACCATCTCCTATCGATTGAAAAAAAAATCGTCCAAATTGGTTCAGTAGATCTGATGTTATGTGCGAACAAACAAAAAAAAAAAACATACGCTTTGAATTGATAACCTCCTCCTTTGTTGAAGTCGGTTAAAAAGAAAAAAAACCTGAAAACTGATTTTGACAAAAAAAAAAAAAAAAGAGAGAGAGAGAGAGCTTTGGTACAGTTTCACTGGAAAATGGGTTAGAATAAAATCGTGCATCTTGGAGTAGGTAATATTTGGCAACGTAACTTTAGGATCACTGCTTGCAGCAGTTTTACTCAACCAACAAATAAAAAATTTTGCTAGTTTTTCACAGAAATTATACGACGTTAGAAATAAGCAATGCCGAGAAAAGTGCTCATGAATTGTTACGAAAAAATTTCACTTAATTCAAATTATTAAGCTGCTTTTTCAAATGTTTTCAGTAGAAAAAGCAAAGGTATGGTGCTTAGTGTTGGATTTATTTCATGGATTTGCTTGACTAAAAAAGAAAGAAGCTTACCAGGTTCTTTGGATGATGATGGACCATTTTCAGATGGAGGACTTTCTTGAGTGTTGACACTTAGAAATGAGCTCAGTAGTTTTACTTCAGGTATATTCTTCTTTATCATTTCACTGAAATATAAAAAAATGCATTAAAATACTTTTGTAAATAAGTTTTGTGAAAAAATGAGACAACACATCATGAAAACAATTAATGGTTTCTATACACAATTAAAAATCAAATTAAGGGTGTCTGAAAAAAACTCTTTGGGACAAAACGAGATTTGTATTTAAAAAAAAACTTTTTACATATTTGTAAATGATCAAATTTTTCATTGATTCTAGTCAGTGGTTGGAAAAACTACATATTTTTTGTAGCGAACTACAACTATAACTACTTTCTTATAAATGTAGTTAACTACAGCTACAACTACTTTTTTTTAAATGTAGCGAGCTACACTACTTTTGAAATGTAGTTGCTACTTCGCTACTTTTTAAAAAATAAATAAATAAAAAGAATACACCTTTTGAGGATCGACCGAAAAAATTCGAAAAGTGGTTTAGATTAAAAAATTACCTCATTCGAATATGGAATAGAAATAGGAATTGTCTTTGAATTTATTTGTTACTTTTCCTTTTTGTTCCTTTTTTTTGCTAAAATTTGTCCTTTTTAGATTTTTTTTACAATTTTTACGAATATCCGCCACAAGAACTACCTTGTTTTCTTTCTTCGTTCTCCTTTTTTTTTTCATTTTTTTTTTTTTATTTAATTTAAAGTAGTTTCTAGAGATCGCTACAAACTACTACTTTTTTGTATCGCGCTACTCGCTACTCTACATTTTTTAAAAAGTAGTGCGCTACACTACAAACTACTAAAAAATGTAGCTACTACAGTAGTTTCGCTACTTGTAGCGCGCTACTTCCGACCACTGATTCTAGTAGATAGTTCTTCAGTATCTAAAACAGCTTTTTAATGTCTGGGAATATACTTTGTTAAGATTTTGTGACTTCTGAGACAGAGTTCCACCTTCCTTCGATTATTATGCGGCATTTTGTTTTAATGTCCTGTCTTTGCACTCTAACCTCCAGTTTTCTCCAAATATGTTATTTCGGGTTCAAGGGGGGTATGTTATTTTTGGGAAAGTTCGGGTGGTATTCATAAAACTTTTGGACATTTTAGGAGATACCAAAAGCATGGAGTCAATTATGAGGAAACGTAACTGATTACGATTATGATTACGAGCATGAAAAGTTGGAGATTATAATTACGATTACAGTTCTCTGACAAATTAGGATTACAGCAAAGATTAGACTAGTAAAAAATGTAATTGATTGCGATTATTATATGCCGATTAAGATTTCGATTACAGCTTTGGGAGGAAAACAGAGGATCCAGAAATTTTTGTTAGGGGGGGTCACGTTTCAGTGCACCTTATTAGTTAAGTGGAAGGAAAACGAAGCATGAAAAATTTAAACCTTTTTTAAAATATCATATAATATTGCACAGCAATTAATATTGTTTATTACTGTTAAATTAACTATTTATTTATCTTGATAAACATTTACAATTACGAAAAATATAAATTGGCAATTTATAAACTGCCTGCATGTTATCAATAGTGAAATTATGAAATTCTTAAAAATAAAATTCTCAAAGGAAATTTTTATAAAATTCTCAAGTAAAATTTAACTTTTTCTTCTTTTATATGATTATGGGTTAAAAATAATATGAGCATTAAAATATAAAGCATAAACTAAGCTTAAATTATATAAAAAAATATTTTGAAAAAAAAGTTAGATTACATCGATTACTAGGCTAAATTACGATTATTGAAAGAAATATTACAATTACGATTACACGAGCAACATTAAAATTACGATTACGAGTGTCCCATTTCCAAATTATGATTACGATTACAAAAAAAGAATCCGACATTATTGGAGTCTTTGCAGGTTGTTTTGTGCAGCAACAGATACCTTTTTTCCAAAACGGAATTGGCTATATGCCAAGGAGTACAAAAAGAAACAAACACTAATAACTTCTTTTTGAATGGATAGTTATAATTAACTATATTAATTGCATAGAGTCTACGTCGAAAATTAAAGTTGTGTCAAGTGACGCATGTTCATTGTTCAATAATCAGGGTTAAATAAAAGGAGGAAAATAGTGCACAATTTCCTGTCAACATGTAGAAACTAGATGAATGTCTAATGAGAATTTTATGACTCAAAATTTTAATTTAGACGTCTAGACATTTTTATTAATCTAATATCTTTAAACGAGCAATTCTTGTATACATATATTTCGGATCTCGAAAACGGCTCCAACAATTTTGCTAAAATTTTGTACTTAGATAAAGTCTTGACTTCTGAGTTCATCATCAGCGTTTTTTCTGTAAAAACATGAGTTTTCACAAAAAAAAAAACATTTTTTATACCTTCTTTAAGAGTTTGAGAAGCTTTTTTTCGCCAGTTTCTTTATGATTGCTATCATTGTTACTGTTTCATAGCAACCATGTTTTATTTTAACAATGGATTCCATATTTAATCACATCAGCGTAAATTTAAATTTTTATGGTACTTGGCAAACGAGTTTTGGCAACATTAGAATTGTTATTGTTTCCGATGCATCAAGCTTGAGTTAGACCACTTTGGATCTATTTATTAACTTTTACTTTCAATTTTTCATTGTTGTCGAGCTAGCGTTACCAGAGTAAAGTTACGGGCATTGCCAAGCTTTGCCAAATGCACGTGCCGCTAATCATTTCTCATGGTAAAATTTACCAAACTGCGATACTTGCCAGAAAAGACAACCATTCATTAACCGGCTGAAAAAACATTACACGTGCTGGATCCAAAGTGGTGAAACTTAATCTTGATGCGTCGGTTCGTTTATATTAGGGATGAACCGCATATCCGGTATCCGGCTGATATTTTAAGTATCCGGTACCTCCGGATATCCGATCCGGCTGACCGCCCCGGATACGGATATCCGGACGATTTTTTCAGAATATCCTGCAAAGTATTCGGTATTTATGTGGGAGTTATCCGGAATTGATGTAAGGGTTATCCGGTATGATGTGAGGATCTAATTGAATATTTTCTTTTTTACAAAAATCCCAGTTAAAAATTTCTTTGTTTGATAAACCTTTTAGATGCTGTAATTGCTTTTCATCTTTCCTTTCTACCAATTTTTGCTTCTAAAACAAAAATTATATGTTATTCCTCCGACTTTGTACTGGACATGGAAGCATTCTACATATTTGATTTTTCACAATTTCCAGATAAAGTATGATTGTCTTCAGTTTTTCAAAAATATTTTAGTTAAAATATTTAGAAAGAAAAAGCTTCAAGGATTAATGTGCGACAAAAGGTTGAAAAAAACTTACGATCATATCGTTAGTTCATAAAAATTAATCGCAGTAGCTTGTAATATAAATTCTCAAATTATTTTATTTATTGAATTTTTTTGTTTTTAGTTTTTGTACTTCTAACCAAAATTGCGATCTATTAACACCCAATGATGTTGTAATTAGCTATTTTTTTACTTTGCCACTATTATTGCTTTATTATAATTGAAAATAACATACAATTAATAACCTATTTAACATTGGCGAAAGTTCTTCTAGCTAACGTAAACATCTGTCCCCATGAATCGTCGCAACTTAGCCATGCTTTTTTTTTTTTTTTTTTTTTGAAAGAGAGTTTGAATGTGTGAAGAAATTTTGAATCTTGCACTTTGTTTCGTTCTCTCTTTTAGTAATCTCTTCCTTTCAGAAAAGATATTTCTCTGCTATTAGAATCTGTTCACGTCTGTCACGCCCCTCCGTAACTCCTCGAGAACATGTTGAGCATGACCCTCAATAACATTCAATCGAGTCTCGATAACTCGAAGCTTTATGAACTCAAATATACCTTTATTTCAAAGTTTTCAGTTGATCCCTAATTCTTGAAAAGACGGTAGGAACTGCTTGTAACTCGAACTATCAATAACTCTAAGCTTTTAGTCGGTCCCTTGGGACTATGAGCTATTGAGACTCGACTATATTTAAGATGTTAATTTGCATCTTTAGAAAGTGTATTTTGTTTTTTGAAATTTAAGTTAATTAGGAATTTAAGTTAATTATTTAGATGTTCATTAATTTATTTTTTAAAGTGAACATGTTAAGAATAATTTTTAATAATAGTCATAATATAGGTCATTTCAGCGAAAATGGTACAAATCAGTCCCGATACTTCAGAATTTTGGTAATTAATTTTAATATTTATCACCAATTAATTGTATTTTTTTATTTGTTCTCCATCTAATTGTGTGTAACCAAGTATTACTTATTTAGGCATAAGCCATTTATAAAGGACTCAAAAAAAAAAAAAAAAATTGGCAAAAGAAGGAAAAAATGATCTGCCCCATCTTTAAATTGCTAGGACTTAAAATGCAATTTAAGATTAAGCTTAAATGCAACAACAAAATTATTTGCAATGCACAGCACAAAAAATGCTTCTGACACCCTTTCTGCTAATTTTTATGTATGTAAACAAAAAAATCTTGGAAAAACACTTTTTTATCTTGGTTCCTAGTTTTTTTGTTTCAAACTATCCACTCTGTTACAAGCCTTTCAGAAATAAAATAAGCAATTGCATTCAATGTGAGATTTTTTTAAAGTACAATAATGTATCTGTTGTGATTACTTTGATACATTGAATTATATAGTCAGCAACTAAGATAAGCCTAAAATTCTTTGCTGATGATAGTTAATTTGCACTGTGGGATGTCCACTCTGTTACAGCCACATTAATGGTATAAAAAATATTTTTTCTTGAAGTTGCAGACAGAATTAGTTTTAGGATGTTTAGTCCATTTTATACTTGTTCTGTAATTAACTTTTCTTTACGATTACAAACATATTTTTCAAACCTCATTTGTCTCCTCTGTTACACAAAGTGGTCAACCTATTCAAAACCCTTAATGAATGACTCATATATACAAGCCATTTACACTTTATTATGCACAAATAAACAGAGAATAATTTTTAAAACAATGATTAGTTGGCGAAAATTACTTCATTTGATAAACTTAACTCGACAATTTCAGACATGATTTGTACCATTTTGGCTGGAATAACCCATAAATATAACATTTGGATCTGAGAATGTATCTTTATTTTTTCAAATTGAAGTTGAATTTCGAGGTAATTTTTTAAGAATTCGTTTATTAATTTGTTTTTAAAAAAGTTAATGTGTTTAGCATGACTCTTAATGTACTTAAAATGATAATTTGCTACTTTTAAGAATGTGCATCTTAATTTTTTGGAACTAAAGTAAAATTTCAAGTTAATTATTTAAGTTTACTCATTTGTTTTTTTAAAAGTGAACAACTTTAGCATAACTCTTAATGCTGATTTGAATCTTCAGAAAATATGTACCTTTGTTTTTTGGAGTTATATAAAATTTTTAATTGATTATTTGAGTAAAAGTTTATTATTATTATTATTTTTTAACACACTGGTCCTGTTTTAATATTTTCTTCTTTAACTTGTATGTTAGAAAAATTACATGCGTATTACTCTTTAAAAAAGAGAATTTCAAAGCAAAATTTTGCTTTTTCTATTGCAAAATTAGAAATAAAAAAAATGTGTTACTTTGTAATGAAGTTTAAATTCATAAAATTCTAATAAAATATGTATTAATTTGAAAAAAAAAAAAAAAACGTTTATCTGAGCTTAGCTTTTTTTTTTTTCTTTCTTTCTTTTTTTGTAAATCAATTATCGTGCATATAACATTGGTGAAATATTTAATAACTGTGTATCATTTATGTAGAAACTTATTGAAATGATATTGAAGCAGAAAAGCTTAAAAATTTAAACTAAGAATAATTAAAAGTTTAAACTTTTCGTACATACAGCAATATTTAATTCTATCTTTTTTACAGTTTTGTCTCTTTTGATAAAATTTGAATAAATTTAAAGAAACAACTTTGATTTATTGTTTTGAAGCTGCATTACATAAAAATAAGCGAACATGCAATGTAATTACAATTAATTATATTGTAATACAACATTGTTGTACAATTAAATACAATGTAATACAATTGTGCCGCCGGATATCCGGCGGCACAATTCCGGATATCCGGTATCCGGCTTGTGATGAGCCACTGGATATCTGATATCAAGTATCCAGCAAAATCACTATCTGGTCCATTCCTAGTTTATATAGGGACCCTTAGATCAAATTAAAGTTATTGTTGTGCGATTTTATGTTGCGCATTGTTTAAATAAGGTGGTGATGATGTCTTGTCCAAATAAGGTTGTGTTTCTTAAATTAAATAACGGCTGTTTTAAATGCGTAATTGCAACTAAGGACATAAAAATGCTTTTCAAGTTCATCTAAATAAGTACTTCGAACTTTAGAAAAAAAACAAGATTTTACAACCCCCCCCCCCCTTTTTTTTTAACCGAGCTGGGCTTGATTGCCAGGTACTAGGAGTTAAACACTCTGCTTTACAAATTTTCTGGCAAACAGCTCCTAATTTAATCAGATTTTATTTGGCACTAAAAATCATTCTTATGTACTTATTTTTAGAACATGAGGAATAAAGGAACATGTTTCAGAAGTTTACTGTGATGTTATTTCGCAAAGTGAAATAATTCTATTAGCATAGCCATAAATGAATATCCATACTCAAAATGTTATTCAGTTTCTTTGATGAACTGATAGAAAAAACTGAATAATTAATTACAGAAAAATTCCAGCAAAAATGGTACACATCAAACAGAAATATACAATCAAACAAAGTTGGAATATTCTTCAATATTTTCCATAATATTCAAAATTTTAGAAAATCAATATTTTAACACATTTAAATGTCTTCTGATTTTAGATTCAAGCTAAAAAGTAGGACTCTCCCTACCAGAAAGAAACTAATGTAGGGTGTAAAAAGTAATTACATCAAATGAAATATGTACAAAACATACCAAGTTTCACAATTCCCTGAATTAATTTTCTTGCATATTTTCCTCATAACTGGATTTTTCAGAAACCTT
The DNA here is from genome assembly GCA_038373865.1 of Uloborus plumipes. NCBI lineage: Eukaryota > Metazoa > Arthropoda > Arachnida > Araneae > Uloboridae > Uloborus > Uloborus plumipes. The sequence continues at coordinate 132,594 of JAXGGA010001683.1, forward strand.
TTTGACCACTGCAGATTCTCTTCTAATATGTCCATATGTTCTTCAAAGGAATTCCCTTGATGCATCTGGAAAAAAAAAATACATATATATATGAAGGGTCAGGGGGAAAAACCATGGTAGTTCACTTTTTGTTGAATTTAAACTGATGCAACCACCTGTTAGAAAAATAAGTGTAATTTCGTTTAGTATATGCAATATTCGTGAAAAAATACTGTAGTCAATGTATTATTGTCATTTTAGAACAAGTATACTGGGGAAGTTTATGAGTTCGTAAAGTTTAAATTTCGTTTTTCTCAAAATGAATCAAATGTGACTACCGTGGTTTTTCTCCCTGACCCTTCATATGTAGATATACGAAGCATCAATCACATTAAATTTACTTAATAGCTTTGATATTACAAGCATCTTTGATTGATTAGTTCTTTCTGTGATAAATCAAGGACACAAGCTACTTTTTACAGCGATGAAATAGAACAAAAAGTTTTAGTTTAAAAAAACAAATATTATTTAGTAATTACTGGAACTATCAAAGGTGTTTTTCAGTTTCTGCCGGTTTTTACCGGTTGTAACCAGTTTTTGCCACTGGCAGTGCAAAACCCAGTTTATGCCGGCAGAAATCCTGTTCTACCAGGGCCTGATTACTGAATAGGCCAACTAGGCCGTGGCCTAGGGCCCCCAAATGACTAAAATTGCTGTACTCAATGCCTAACTTTGTTTTATCGTATGCCTAAAATTGTAAAGCCTCAGTACAGGGGGCCCCCAAAAAGTATTTGGCCTAGGGCCCCATGATATCTTAATCGGGCCTTGTGTTCTACTATTGACGAATAAAACCGAGATCAAATAATTATAGGGCACCTAAATTTTTATCAGAAAAAAAGGCCTGATTATAGCACTGACCGTAATCCATTAACAACTTGTGTAGGGAGCATGTGGGAAGCTGTAAAGACGAAAGGTCACTGATATTAAACAAAGAAAAAAAAACTCCCACATACGTCAGTAGATCAATTTCTGGAAGACCAAAGAAGGGCGGTTGCCTTTTCCTGAATAGAAAACCCTACCAGACAAACGTCACTGCACAGAAAATTTTCTGACGTCAGAAGTACAGAACAAAGAGTAAACTGGGGAAACTATGCAAACTGGTTTTCCAAAATTCAACCCCCCCCCTCACCCTCACAGCTTTTCTCCTGCAAGTCAAAATAAAAATAGAGCAACCTGTTATTCACCAGTGCGGGGATGATGATTGATGCATCACATTTTCAAACAATAAATCTACCATTTTGTCACACCTTTCAAAGCAAAATAGGCTAGCAACTGTCATCAAATAATGACATAAAATCTTGACAAGGGAAAAAAATATCAATATACAAACTTCCTTTTAGGATTTGCTTACAATTGCGCATTGTGATGTGATATTGACTTTCAGAATCCTAACAAATTCAGAAAATACATGTAGCAAAATAAACAAAAAATGAAAATTTTTTGACAATATTTTTTTTTACAAGTAACATAAAACACATAAAAACACTCATGTCTCCTTTCTCCTACTCTTTGTAAAATATATTCAGAAAAACATTTTCTAAGGTAGATCATTCAGAGCAATACTTCAGTACAACTTAACAGTTATGAGAATTTCTTATAGAAATTAAAAAACCTCTTACAACACAGCAAATATTTAGTAATTTTTGTTTGACAGATTTTTTGTTTATCTCATTTAGTTTCAAAAACATATCAACTTTAAAAACTTTCTAACAACGGGGAAAATCTCTTTTGAAATCTAGTAAAATAAATATAATATTCATACTAAATAAAATGAAAGTTTTAAAAAATTACCTTGAAACGATGTTTCCCCATGATTTTTGATAGAATTTCATAAACAGCAAATTGTCCTCACATTAATCATTTTATCCCCTGCAAAAAACATAAAAATTATTTAAAAAAAAAAAAAGTGGTCCGTAATTACATGAATGGTACGCACATAAATTACTTTTCAATCAATAGAAAAAACAAGATCATATGCGGTGGCACGTTTGAGTTGACAAAAACAAACTTTTCAGTTTTCAGAGCCGATTAGTCATTGCCAAGGATTAAAGATCGTCTCCGTAAAACGAGTTTATTTTTCAAAGAAATATAGCATAATTTACGAACCAATACAAATGATACTATACCTGGGGCATGAGTTATTCAGAAACTATCCGTCAGCTCGGAGCTCTCGACGCACACTACCGCGTATCGCCATACGAGATCTGCTGGTAATAATGAACTAAGCGCGCCATGTTGCTCTTGGTGATCCCGAAAACCTGCTTGGAGCCATTGATATGAATAGGTTTACTAGATCGCTGATAGCCTCCAGACTGAACGGGGAGCAGTGTAGCCCAGAAATCTTGCCAACTGCTCCCTTCGTTTGGCTTAGTTACTGCTTTTAGCATTGGAGTCTACGAGGATACTTGCAGTCTTTAAAAATTAATTAATAATGACTCATTCGCCCTAAATTATCATATGACCGGTTTTTAACTCAGTATCGATCTGAAAAATATAACTTCATCAAACAAAATCATTCTCTCTTTTTATTTTTTACAAGAATTATATAAGTTTGCTATTTTTGGAAACTGATCGCCAAGACTCTGGATGGCGGGCGGGCGCAGAAGCAACTGCTCAGTTCACACCAACGCAAGGGCGATAATGTTACAAATATGGACTCCCGCTCTAACCCTCTCGCTCGCCAAGCGCATTCAAGTTTCTACCATAGGATCCTTTCTTCAGGTTTATTTGAGTACCCAAATAACGGGCTCGAGCGCGCTTGCAGCTTGCCGCCAACTGAGGCGCTTACATCACTCTTGTGCAGCACTTTCTGCTTTCGCTTTTGCTCTCTTCGCTCTCTCCAATGTTCGCGCCTTTCAGTCGCGTGTCTCAGCCTATGTCTATTTGTCCGTTTCCGACTAGGGGGCCATTCACAAATAATGGTTCGTGAAACTGTGACAAGGGAGCTTTTTTTTAATTGCAAAAAAAATTGATATATCATACATTTTTTTTAAAAATCCGCCTTGATGTGTCATGTGTCGAGATTGGAGCTCAGAAAAGAATAACAATAAACAATGATAAAAAATTGAAAAATAGAGAACAGTACCTAAACTTATCGACACTAAAACGATTTAAAGGAATGAAAATAGTATGTATAAACACATGAACTGTAAAATATCCACACTAAAACAGTTAAAATACAATTTATAGAGGGAAAATGATTTACATACACATGAATTGTTTGAAAAACAAGGGAGCTCTGGGCGCCCGCATGGGGGAAGGGAGCTAGTCAGGGCTCAAGCCCCTCTCCCCTCCGCCCTCCCTAAAAATTAATATTCCTTGTTTTAATACTATTTTGTAGACAGAAAAGTAAAAACAACTCTTCATCCATTGGTTTATGAATTATTGAAAATGTCAACTTTTTATAGCTCTATTCTGCACTGAAATTGCTTTCCATGGGAAAAAATATTCTGCTAAACCACATCTGGAAAATATCCCAGCCCCCCTCCCCCTCCTAAAAATTTCGTAAATGGGCGCCCAAGGTAGCGAGAAAGGCGCATTTTTAATGAAAATAAAAAATTCAAAAAAAAAACAGTGACATGCAAGTGTCACTAAGGAGGAGGCGGCAATGGCATGATTTTTCGGAGGAAAAATTTGAAACTGCTGCCCTTGCCTATCTGGCACAAAGTTTATGTACCTGGTTTCAACGAGAAAGCAAAGAAATAAGTGAATTACCCCCAGGGCACTGAAGGGGGGGGGGGGGAGAGGGTCAAAAATTGCAATTTTTTGAAATGTTGCTGCTTTTTCTTGTGCAAAAGTTTCAATTTATAAATCATTTGACAAGCTATCACTTTTTTCAAACTTAAAGTTTCACAAAAATAGTTTAATAATTTTTGCTACTACATTTTTTTAATAATGCACTGTGTTAATAATGCACACTAATGAATTCAAATTTCAAAACATTTCCAAGATTTGCAGCTGTTTATATACATATTTTTTCTACAACAGTTTCAATTCTTTAATATACACATTTAACAGTTTATCAGTTTTTTTTTTAATTTCTAATTTTAGTAAATTTGGTTAAAAATTACTCGCTTTTAGCTCTGCTGAGTTTTTTTATTTTTAAAAATTCACTGGAAATTAAAAAATGAATTTCGATTGACTTTGTTTCAAATTTCAAACCTTTCCTTTGCCAATTTTGTACATTTGCAGCACCCCCCCCCCCCACCCCTCCCTCTTTTTTCCAGCAAAAGATTTTACATATAAATCCACACATTTGAGTCAATCAGTTTTATTTTTCAATTGTTGCTATGGCATTTTTTTTTTTTTTTTCAATGTTGCTACATGAAAACTCAGTATATTTACAGCTCTTTTTATAAATTGAATTTTTTGAATAAAAGTTTTAATTTTTAAATATACACATTTGACAAGCTATCAATATTTTTAAATTATGTAAAAATCATTATATTTTTTTAATTATTATATTTTGATCAACAGTTTTTATTTTTATTATAACTTTTTTTTTTTTTTTTTGTAGCTTTGATAAAATACCTAATTCAAAATAACATTTATGAAATTCTTTTGTACCAATAATGTTTTCTTCAATGATAAGGATTATAATTAATTATTATTATTTATTTTTTTTTATTTTATTATTTTTTTTGTGAAGATCTTTTTCATATAGTCATTCAGTTTAAAATCATTTTGTATGCAATCTGTACCTCACATGCTCCCTCTCTTTTTTTTTTTTTTTTGCAATGAATAGTAATGCTCTACTAGATTCAAGGGATATGATTAATATTCCTTCTCATTCTATTCTATTTTGAACAGTGCTCATAAGTTTTCTTTCAAAAAAAAAAAAGTGAATAGATTCAAGGACGTTCCATTAGGAAATCAGTATGACCTTCCAAAAATATTTCCTCATTAAATTTTACTGAGGATTATTCATACAGTTTGGAGACAGATTACAACATAGCAATTATTTTTTAATGTCTTCTTATTTTTAGTGATGACTAATATCTCTTCTCATTAAATGATAGCATGGCATGTGCACATGCTTGTGTTTTATCATAAAAGTAAAATTCAGAATTTCTTTTCTTTCAAAAAATTAAGTTCAGGGTTGCACCTGAATGAATTTTCCTTTGAGGGAGGGGGCATGCCTAAAAAAACAGTATTTTAAAAGTCAAGATTTTCAGATTTTTCTGAACCCAGCAATAGGGTGGGGCGAAAAATAAAAAGTTTTTCAGATCAACTTCTAATAGTTGCCAAAAGTTGTCTTTGGTGATAGTTAGCTTTTGTGCAAAATTTGAGAAAAATCGGTTAATATCTTCAGGGGGCGCTGCTATCGCAAAGTTTTACCATAGCTTTGTAATGGAATTTATGGTTAAAATATCAAAAAGAATGCCTTTAGCTAGTCTCTTTGGGTTTTTTTTACTCAAAAGATGTTTTCATGCATTAAAAGCATATGAAATGACTCACAAACATTATTTTATATGTTATATTTATACTTAAAAAAAAATCACTTTTTTTCACGTTTTTGTTTCTTTTTAAATGTTTGAAATATAAATATATCATATAAAATAATTTTTTGTGAGTTATTTCATATGCTTTGAATGCATGAATATATCTTATGAGTAAAAAAATGCAATGAGATTAGCTAACGGCATTGTTTTTCATATTTTAACCATAAAATCCCGATAAAAGCTATGATAAAACTTTGCGATCGCAGCGCCCCCTGAAGATATTAACCGATTTTTCTCAAATTTTGCACAAAAGGTAACTATCACCAAAGACAACTTTTGGCAACTATTAGAAGTTGATCTGAAAACCTTTTTATTTTTTGCCCCACCCTACCCAGCAACCCAGAAAACTGAAATGAAAGAAAAAAAGTTTTTTTTTTTTTTTTTGGCTTAAGCAGAGCTGGAAGGAAAACTGGTCAGTGTACCAAGTACAAGTCATAATTTTAAAAACTAAATTCTCCATTTTAAGATTACTTATTTTACTGACACAAAAAATTATAGACCAATTTCAGAATTTCTTATACTTTGTATTTCTTTGTCTCGGGAATTTTTTTAAATCACTTATCAACAATTATAAAAAGAAAGCATTATGACGGAGGATACTAAAAACTTATAAGTTTACAAATTGTATACATAAAAATAACTACTCTTCTTGCTTTTGAGAATAAATTTGTGATTAAGCTAAATTTTGTAAATTACTGTGATAAAGTTTAGTCTGTATTCTTTTAACTCTGGTTAGAAAAATGAGTCTATTTATCTCTGTTTAGAGTAGTTATGATTCAAGTAGAGGAAAAAAAAACTATGATTCCGTATTTTAAAAGTAGGATACAGTAATCAATCCAAAATAGTTTAATTTTTACTTGAATTTAGAACAATTTTAGTTTTTTAGCAGATTTAATCGTATCTTATTTAAAGAGTTCTTAAAAAATATAGAAATCGAACTTCATGTTTGTTTTTGGATGAAAACATGCAGCTGAAAGTGTTCCATAAAATAAATGCTTTATGTAATAAAACTGATATATTACAGAGAACAGCAATATTTAGAATTTTGTCTACATAAAATCGTCCAAACTTCTGAAGTTTTTAAATTCAAGAATAAAAACACGGAAGCTCATTAAACTGAAGATTAAAGAAAAGATATATTTTTTTTCCCTTAGTACATTTGTGCTCTGAAACTATGCTGCAAATAAAAATTTTATTTTAAACAGTAAAAATAAATTAATAAATATAAAATAATACTAATTTGGATCAGGTTGGAAAATAAATGTCAAAAAATTCCATCTTATGGAGGGGGGGAGGGAGCAGACAGAGTGTCGATAAATTAATGACATGACATTGAAAATTTCTTTAAAATTTTTTATTTCACAGTCATAAAATATCACCTTTACAACATTTACACATCAGAATATTCAACACATGATATATATGTATGTACAAATTTTATACTACTTTTTAAATATCACAATAATGTAAATCTCACTAACAGTAACAAAAACATTCATAGTTCATAATGTCAACATATTTTAGACACTGTGAAATAATACTACTCTATAAAAGAAATGCGCAAAGAAAATAAAAATATATTCAATACCTAATCAAAAGTTTAAAGACAAAAGTCCATTCACCGTACAAAGTGGCGCTCTAAAATTAAAACTGAAAACCAAATCTCAATAACATCCCTTTCCATAAACATGTAATGAAATTAGGGGGAAAATGGAAGGTTAAAATTTCTTTTTAAAAATAAAAAAAGCTTGGTTGTTGGTGTAAAGGAAACATGTAATATGTAATTTATGCCTTCCTAATGGTACATGGCCATTTTACCTAAGTCTTATTCATTGAAGAAAAAAGGTGGGTGGCATTTAGGATCATATGGAAATTACATTTCGACATAAAATATCATACCATGGTCATACTTAGATTTATTTATTAATTTTATTTATTATTTTCTTTTGGATCACTAATATTTCTGACAAAGATTTACAAAATAAAAAACATTCCAACTCCTAAATTATTCAAAATTTTAGACTCAAAAAATCAGTATGAGCATTTTTAACTGAAGATGTAATAAAGCACAGTAAGAAGCACTTTAGTTAAATAAAAATACTCTTGTGAGATTTCAAATGTCAAAAGGAGCTCGAGTTGCTTCAGCTTTTTGCTTTCATATTATGGCTGAGATAAACTAAAAATTTATTACTATCATTAAAAACTTCAAATTTTTAATAAATATAATTTTTTGAAACTCAAAGTTTTGCCAGAAGAAAAAACTAATCTGTATGCTTTTAAAAGATGTCTAATAGAAAAGCATATTGTAAAAATGATGATGTTCCAAAACAATATTTAGAATGCAACTAATAATAAAAAGATTAAGAATTCATAGAAGTAATACTACCAGACCTATAGATTAATTTTGTGCTTTTTTTTGCTTGTATTTTTCTTTTATCTGTTAATTATGGTTAACCAGTTATAGAATAGTTTTACTTGTATTACCTAATAGAAATTGGCTGTTCTCTTCAAAATATTTTAATACATTCCACGAATTGCAAAATTTAAACTTGTTTAATACAATAGCATTATATATTTAAAGTCAATCTTTAAAAAAAAATACTCTTAAAATAACAAGAGTAAATAACTGAATAAAAAACTGAGAAATATTTTGGAAGGTATGAAATAAAGAAAATCCTGATGCATAAATGAAAAGAGAAATGACTAACTCACTAAAGATTGCCAAAAAAACTATCATGGTACAAAGATGAAAAAAATTTCAAGTTATAACTAATGTATTACAATTTAAACTTAACTTTGAATTTAAAATCTTGATACAATTCAAGATAAAACTACTTGTTTGATGCAACAGAAGTATTAATATGAAGGGTACATATTTTAATTGAAATACTGAAACTAGAATTTAACACAATCACTCTTGTGAAGTTTAAATCAATGTTAACGATGCACAAATATACAGGTATACTGTAGACACGTGTTTCGGGGCTACAAGGAGCCCCTTTTTCAATACAAGAAGTGTGAGCTTTAGGATGAAGAATCATCCGATAAAAGCTTTTATTGGATGATTCTTCATCCTAAAGCTCACACTTTTTGTATTGAAAAAGGGGCTCCCTGTAGCCCCAAAACACGTGTCTGCAGTATACCTGTATATTTGTGCATTGTTAACGTTGATTTAAACTTCACATCTGTCGCGCAAAGATATTTATTTTCTTCACAATCACTCTTGCTTGCACTTTTGTCCCACCTCCTAGCAATATTGTGTAAACATTCCGTATCCGCATTAGCCGGCTTACCGGAAAAAAGAGGTTGACTAGCATGCCGAGAAATTGGAATTTTTTGGCATTTGGGATAATTCAAGGTTCATTTTGCCTTCAAGCCAAATGTAAATTTTCCCCTCCAGTTTCAACCGCAAAACAAACCACTGAAAGGAAAAATTATAATAAATTCCCAAAGTAATCTCTTTTTCAAAAACAAAAGAATAAATTTCAGGTCTTCAAGATAGAAAAAATTGTGGTGGTTTGATGGCTATAGTTTAATATTTTTACAAAATGAAACCATTTATTAATATTAATAAAATGATCTATACTGCCATACGATGTATTACGAGCAGTTGAGTTCAAACTAAGAAATCCATTTTAAAAGATCTCAGAGATGAAAAAAATTGTGGTGGTTTCAAACTAAGAAATCCATTTTAAAAGATCTCAGAGATGAAAAAAATTGTGGTGGTTTGATGGTGTGTTATCTTTCTATAGTTCATAAATATTTTGACAAAATTAAACCATTTATTAATACTGATAAAATGATCGAGACTGTAAGAAATAAAATGATTCTCTCAGTGAGGCAACATTTGTGTGTGGGGGGGGGGGGGGTCATGACTGATTTATTAGGAATTCCCTGATTGCGCAATTGGGTTTTTACACATTTGCCCTCTGCGAGAGTGCGTGGCAGAACGCATGAGGTCACTTACACTCTTGGCACTCATCCAGAACAGATGAGAAAACATGACTGGATAGCGGGATAATAAATTTATGGAACATTTCTTGACCCGCTATCGGGGAAAAAGGGTAAATTGGCTGCCCATCTTGTTCATCTATGTAAATAAATAAAAAATAGTTTGTTTGTGATTATGGTGTCCATTGCTCTCCATCGCTCATGACTCATGGAATAAGAAGAAGTGGGTAAATCCATTTCATATAGAGACTGCTATGATAAGCACAAAAGCGATATTTGCAGCTGAGCTCAAAACAAGAAGCAGCTTTTATGCCTCCATATATTTCATTCAAATTCCACTTTTTCAGAAATTTTATTTTAATATTTCCCATTCACAAATGACCACCAAACAATGTATTTATGCAGTATACGTTACAAAAAATCACCTGGTAACAATAATTCAATTTTGATAAAAAGTGCAGATACAACTTCTGACCAGTTTTAAACTTATCTTTTTTAAGTTGATACATATGTCATGGTATTAAATTACTATTATTTTCTAACCTCAGTTTTTCCAGCATGCCGAAAAGGATCAAGTGACCCTTGATTTATGCAGCATGCTGGCTAATGTGGGGTAATACAGTAATAATGCAGAGTATGGACCTTTACCTCACGTCACACAGATTCACTCAGTGAATTGGACAAAGTGAGGGAAGATTAAGGTCCTAGACTACACTGAAATGCTGATAAATAAATAACTTAGCAATACAGAAAAAAAAAAAAAAAACAAATTACCTCACCTTTCAGTTGCAATGAAAGATGTTAAATAATTTTCAGAGTATATACAATTTTAAACTATAGCAAAAATGTTATTTTTTCCATGATAATTGAAATAATTTATTTATTTTAATCGTTACCATTATAATTATTATTATTGTATTTTATATTCACAAAATACAATTTTCAACAGAAAAGTGAAACCAGTTAATTTTCAAGTTAAAGTAAATTATTAAAAAATAATTATAAAAAATGCTACGTTGCTGATATGACTTAGTTGACTATAGTTAAATTAACGTATATCTGTGAATTAAAAACATACATCAGCAGTTTATTTCTCATAATTAAAACTAATACTACATAAAACTTGAAAATACATAGCTTTGTGCTAAAGAGTAAAAATTTAAACAATATTCAAAAAGCAAGTTAAAAAAAAAAAAGCATGCAGACATGTTTTGGAGATACAGTGGCCGCCGCCGTTTATATGAATCATGTTTGTTCTAAACAAGTTTGATTCAATAAAGGTGCTAATTCAATTAAGTTGGATATTAGTCTGTTTTTGCCCATTTGATTCAGTAGAGAGGTTGATTACCACTGATTCAACCACAATTAACCACTGGTTCAACTAATCAGCGTCCACTGTACAAGAAGTACTTTTTTCAATGGAAAACGAGCTTCTGGATGCAAAGCCATTTGACAAACTGAATATTACTGAATAAAGCTAAAGTTTGATTTTCACTCATATTGTTTCAAAGACATATTTCCAACCTTAAAATCAATGAACATAAAAAAATGCTTATTCATATTTTAAAAAATATATAAAAACTTATGTTAAAATGATGATGAATCGGGAAATAGAGGCAAAAACTTATATTTAGTGTTAAAACAAGGAATTTTAATATTGGTGATGAGTACAATTAGTAATGAGTAAGCCTTCTTTGATTATGTACGTACATTTTTAAAACAATATATATTTTCATATTCAATGTTGATAAAATTACAATAATTGAGGTAAAGGAAGGGCAGGTAGCAATGGATCAACACAGTTGACCCAAAAATTTGCACATGGACTATGATAGTTACGTCCTCCA